>CM076573.1:829608660-829790614 GCA_034641835.2 Pinus albicaulis
TGGATGACATTGATCGATTTTTCATATTATATAAACCAAAATAACTATTAAACCCAATGGTTTAATATTATAAACCAAAGTTATTGGTGAACCCAATTGATTTAAACATTGAGACAATTGTTGTCTAATGACGTTATGGACCAACTATGACCAAGGTTGGCCATGGGTGATTTTCGTGTTGAGACAATCTTTGTTCGAATGTGACATTTGATCATGGATGAAATTGATCAATTATTCATATTATAAACCAAAAGAACTAATAAACCCAAGGGTTTAATATTATAAACCAAAGGAATTGGGTGGAAGGGACAACCATACCCAAAAATTATGACCAAAAGGAATTGGTGAACCCAAGGGAATTGATTTAAACATTGAGACAATTGTTGTCACAATACGATGGACCAACTATGACCATGGTTGGCCATGGGTGATTTTCATATTGAGACAATGTTTCTCATAATGTGTCATTTGATCATGGATGACATTGATCGATTATTCATATTATAAACCAAAGGAATTGGTGAACCCAAGGGAAAACTAATAAACAAATTATAAAGCAAAAAGAAATTGGTGAACCCAAGGGAATGGATTTAAACATTGAGACAATTGTTGTCACAATGCGACGTTGAGACCAAGTATGACCATGGCTGGCCATGGGTGATTTTCATATTGAGACAAATTTGTCGAATGTGACATTTGATCATGGATGACATTGATCGATTTTTCATATTATATAGAAAAATAACTATTAAACCAAATGGTTTAATATTATAAACCAAAGGAATTGGTGAACAAATTATAAACCAAAGGAATTGGTCAACCCAAGGGAATTGATTTAAACATTGAGACAATTTTTGTCACAATGGACGTTGGAAACTATGACCATGGTTGGCCATCGTGATTTCCACATATTGAGACAATATTTCTCGAAATGTGACATTTGATCATGGATGACATTGATCGATTATTCATATTATAAACCAAAAAGAACTAATAAACCCAGGGTTTAATATTATAAACCAAAGGAATTGGTGAACTTCAGTGGACCCATTCCATCACCCAACAAATTATAAACCAAAAGAAATTGAGAACCCAAGGGAATTGATTTAAACATTGAGAGAATTGTTGTATGCGACGTTAGACAAAACTATGACCATGGTTGGCCATGGGTGATTTTCATATTGATACAATGTTTGTCGGAATGTGACATTTGATCATGGATGACATTGATCGATTATTGATATTATAAACCAAAAAAACTAATAAACCCAAGGGTTTAATATTATAAACCAAAGGAATTGGTGAACAAAAGGGACAACCATTACCCAACAAATTATAAACCAAAAGGAATTGGTGAACCAGCAAAGGGAATTGATTTAAACATTGAGACAATGGTTGTCACAATGCGACGTTGGACAACTATGACCATGGTTGGCCATGGGTGATTTTCATATTGAGACAACGTTTCTCATAATGTGTCATTTGATCATGGATGACATTGATCGATTATTCATATTATAAACAAGAAAAAAACTAATAAACTAAGGGTTTATATTATAAACCAAAGCAAGTGGTGAACGAGGGAAAATCATTACCCAAAAAATTATAAACCAAGGAGATTGGTAAACCCAATGGAATTGATTTAAACATTGAGACAATTGTTGTCGCGATGCGCGTTGGCGGTATGACCATGGTTGGCCAAGGGTGATTTTCATATAGATACAATGTTTGTCAGAATGTGACATTTGATCATGGATGACATTGATCGATTATTCATATTATAAACCAAAAAAACTAATAAACCCAAGGGTTTAATATTATAAACCAAAGGAATTGGTGAACCCAAGGGAAAACTATTACCCAAAAAATTATAAACCAAAGTAATTGGTGAACCCAAGGGAATTGATTTAAACATTGAGACAATTGTTGTCCAATGCATTGGACCAACTATGACCATGGTTGGCCATGGGTGATTTTCATATTGAGACAATATTTCTCATAATGTGACATTTGATCATGGATGACATTGATCATATTATTATTCATATTATAAACCAAAGGAAGTGGTGAGACCCAAGGGAAAATCATTACCCAAAAAATTATAAAGCAAAAGGAATTGGTGAACCCAATGGAATTTATTTAAACATTGAGACAATTGTTGTCACAATGCGTTGGAGCCAACTATGTGACGTTGGCCATGGGTGATTTTCATTGATAGCAATGTTTATCGAGAATGTGACATTTGATCATGGATGACATTGATCGATTTTCATATTTATATGCAAAATAACTATTAAACCCAATGGTTTAATATTGTAACCAAAGAAATTGGTGAACCCAAGGGACAACCATTACCCAAAATTATAAACCAAAAGGAATTGGTGAACCCAAGGGAATTGATTTAAACATTGAGACAATTGTTGTCACAATGCGACGTTGGACCAACTATGACCATGGTTGGCCATGGGTGATTTTCATATTGAGATAATATTTGTCATAATGTGACATTTGATCATGGATGACATTGATCGATTATTCATATTATAAACCAAAAGAACTAATAAAACCAAGGGTTTAATATTATAAACAAAAGGAATTGGTGAACCCAAGGGAATTGATATAAACATTGAGACAATTGTTATCACAATGCGACGTTGGACCAACTATGACCATGGTTGGCCATGGGTGATTTTTATGTTTAGACAATATTTGTCGGAATGTGACATTTGATCATGGATGACATTGATCGATTATTCATATTATAAACCAAAAAAACTAATAAACCCAAGGGTTTAATATTATAAACCAAAGGAATTAGTGAACCCAAGCGAAAATCATTACCCAAAAAATTATAAACCAAAGGAATTGGTGAACCCAAGGGAATTGATTTAAACATTGAGACAATTGTTATCACAATGTAATTTTGGGCCAACTATGACCATGGTGGGCCATGGGTGATTTTCATATTGAGACAATGTTTCTCATAATGTGTCATTGTTTGATCATGGATGACATTGATGAATTATTCATAATATAAACCAAAGGAATTGGTGAACCCAAGGGACAACCATCACCCAAAAAATTATAAAGCAAAGGAATCGGTGAACCCAAGGGAATTGATTTAAACATTGAGACAATTGTTGTCAAAATGCAACGTTGGACCAACTATGACCATGGCTGGACATGGGTGATTTTCATATTAAGACAATATTTGTCAGAATGTGACATTTGACCATGGATGACATTGATCGATTTTTCATATTATATAGCAAAATAACTATCAAACCCAATGGTTTAATATTATAAACCAAAGGAATTGGTGAACCCAAGGGAATTGATCTAAACATTGAGACAATTTTTGTCACAATTGGACCAACTATGACCATGGTTGGCCATGGGCAATTTACATATTGAGACAATATTTGTCGAAATGTGACATTTGATCATGGATGACATTGATCGATTATTCATTTTATAAACCAAAAGAACTAATAAACCCAAGGGTTTAATATTATAAACCAAAGGAATTGGTGAACCCAAGGTACAACCATCACCCAACAAATTATAAACCAAAATAAATTGGTGAACCCAAGGGAATTGATTTAAACATTGAGAGAAGTGTTGTCACAATGCGACGTTGGACCAACTATGACCATGGTTGGCCATGGGTGATTTTCATATTGATACAATGTTTGTCGAGAATGTGACATTTGATCATGGATGACATTGATCGATTATTGATATTATAAACCAAAAAAAACTAATAAACCCAAGGTTTAATATTATAAACCAAAGGAATTGGTGAACAAAAGGGACAACCATTACCCAACAAATTATAAACCAAAAGAATTGGTGAACCCAAAGGGAATTGATTTAAACATTGAGACAATTGTTGTCACAATGCGATGTTGGACCAACTATGACCATGGTTGGCCATGGGTGATTTTCATATTGAGACAATGTTCTCATAATGTGTCATTTGATCATGGATGACATTGATGGATTATTCATATTATAAACAAAAAAAACTAATAAGCCCAAGGGTTTAATATTATAAACCAAAGAAAGTGGTGAACCCAAGGGAAAATCATTACCCAAAAAATTATAAACCAAAGGAATTGGTGAACCCAAGGGAATTGATTTAAACATTGAGGCAATTGTTGTCGCAATGCGACGTTGGGCCAAGTATGACCATGGTTGGCCGTGGGTGATTTTCATATAGATACAATGTTTGTCAGAATGTGACATTTGATCATGGACGATATTGATCGATTACTCATATTATAAACCAAAAAAACTAATAAACCCAAGGGTTTAATATTATAAACCAAAGGAATTGGTGAACCCAACGGACAACCATTACCCAAAAAATTATAAACCAAAGTAATTGGTGAACCCAAGGGAATTGATTTAAACATTGAGACAATTGTTGTCACAATCTGACATTGGACCAACTATGACCAGGGTTGGCCATGGGTGATTTTCATATTGAGAAAATATTTGTCAGAATGTGACATTTGATCATGGATGACATTGATGGAATTATTCATATTATAAACCAAAGGAATTGGTGAACGGGGACAACCATTACCCAAAAAATTATAAAGCATAGGAATTGGTGACTTGAGGAATTTATTTAAACGATGAACAAATTGATGTCACAATCTGACGTTGGACAACTATGACGTTGGCCATGGGTGATTTTCATTCTCTTAGGCAGTTTTATCGAGAATGTGACATTTTTGTGGATGACCTTGATCGATTTTCTTATTATATGCAAAAAAACTAATAAACCCAATGGTTTAATATTATAAACCAAAGGAATTGGTGAACCCAAGGGACAACCATTACCCAACAAATTATAAACCAAAAGGAATTGGTGAACCCAAGGGAATAGATTTAAACATTGAGACAATGGTTGTCACAATCTGACGTTGGACCAACTATTGACCATGGTTGGCCATGGGTGATTTTCATATTGAGACAATGTTTCTCATAATGTGTCATTTGATCATGGATGACATTGATCGATTATTAATATTATAAACCTAAAAAAGTAATAAACCAAAACTTGAAAAAATTATAAACCAGAGGAATTGGTGAACCCAAGGGAATTGATTTAAACATTGAGACAATTGTTGTTGCAATGAGACATTGGGCCAAGTATGACTAAGGTTGGCCATGGGTGATTTTCATATAGATACAATGTTTGTCAGAATGTGACATTTGATCATGGATGACATTGATCGATTATTCATATTATAAACCAAAAAAACCAATAAACCTAAGGGTTTAATATTATAAACCAAAGGAATTGGTGAACCCAAGGGACAACCATTACCCAAAAAATTATAAACCAAAGTAATTGGTGACCCCAAGGGAATTGATTTAAACATTGAGACAATTGTTGTCACAATCCGACATTGGACCAACTATGACTAGGGTTGGCCATGGGTGATTTTCATATTGAGACAATATTTGTCAGAATGTGACATTTGATCATGGATGACATTGATCGATTATTCATATTATAAACCAAAACAACTAATAAACCCAAGGGTTTAATATTATAAACCAAAGGAATTGGTGAACCCAAGGCAAAACCATTACCCAAAAATTTATAAAGCAAAGGAATTGGTGAAACCAAGGGAATTGATTTAAACATTGAGAGAATTGTTGTCACAATGCAACGTTGGACCAACTATGACCATGGCTGGCCATGGGTGATTTTCATATTAAGACAATATTTGTCAGAATGTGAAATTTGATCATGGATGACATTGATCGATTTTTTATATTATATACCAAAATAACTATTAAACCGAATGGTTTAATATTATAAACCAAAGGAATTGGTGAACCCGAGGGAATTGATTTAAAAATTGAGACAATTTTTGTCACAATTGGACCAACTATGATCATGGTTGGCCATGGGCAATTTTCATATTGAGACAATATTTGTCGAAATGTGAAGTTTGATCATGGATGACATTGATCGATTATTCATATTATAAACCAAAAGAACTAATAAACCCAAGGGTTTAATATTATAAACCAAAGCAATTGGTGAACCGAAGGGACAACCATTACCCAAAAAATTATAAAGCAAAGGAATTGGTGAACCCAAGGGAATTGAGTTAAACATTGAGAAAATTGTTGTCACAATCCGACATTGGACCAACTATGACCAGGGTTGGCCATGGGTGATTTTCATATTGAGACAATATTTGTCAGAATGTGACATTTGATCATGGATGACATTGATCGATTATTCATATTATAAACCAAAACAACTAATAAACCCAAGGGTTTCATATTATAAACCAAAGGAATTGGTGAACCCAAGGGACAACCATTACCCAAAAAATTATAAAGCAAAGGAATTGGTGAACCCAAGGGAATTGATTTAAACATTGAGACAATTGTTGTCACAATGCGACATTGGACCAACTATGACCATGGCTGGCCATGGGTGATTTTCATATTAAGACAATATATGTCAGAATGTGACATTTGATCATGGATGACATTGATCGATTTTTCACATTATATACCAAAATAACTATGAAACCCAATGGTTTAATATTATAAACCAAAGGAATTGGTGAACCCGAGGGAATTGATTTAAACATTGAGACATTTTTGTCACAATTGGACCAACTATGACCATGGTTGGTCCAAGTTGGTCCAACCATGGGAAAAATTATTAAAAACATAAGTTATCAAACATTGGGGTTTCTAGGGCGAGAGGGATGACAATGGTTGACCAAGGATGACCATGGTTGAGTAAGGTTAACCATGGTTGATTATGGCTAAGCAAACTTCTCTATCATTTAACAAAGGTGAGAATAAGACTATGTTGGCAATGTTTGGCCATAGTTGATTAAAACGGTTAGAATGTAAATATTACTAGTGTTACTTATTCATATTCATATTAATAATATTTCTATTAACAATATTAATTTTAATATCATTAATACTATTATTAGAACAATGAATATTTTTTTTTTGCCTAAAGAAATCTTTTTTTATTTTAAATAAAAGATGATTATAATTACTTAAACCATTATTATGTTTATTTAGGTATTATTATATTCGTTTATATATTTTAGATATTATTTTAATTATAAATAGTTAAACTATTTTAAACAATTATAACAATAATTAATTATTATAATTATTAATTATAATTAAGGCTCATGATGGATTATTATGGTTTAAGAGGGTTACCCATGGATGACTATGGCCAAGAAAAATTGTGTATTATTGAGCACTAGTGAGAATGAGTGACATTGATTTAGTGTGTTGGAAATGTTTATAACTATTAAACCCAATGGTTTAATATTATAAAGCAAATGGTGGTAATTTCGAGAATGGATTTAAACATTGAGGCAATTGTTGTCACAATGCGACGTTGGACCAACTATGACCATGCTTGGCCATGGGTGGTTTTCATATTGAGACAATATTTGTCAAAATGTGACATTTGATCATGGATAACGTCGATCGATTATTCATATTATAAACCAAAAGAACTAATAAACCTAAGGGTTTAATATTATAAACCAAAGGAATTGGTGAACCTAAGGGAAAACCATTACCCAAAAATTATAAACCAAAGGAGTTTGTGAACCCAAGGGAATTGATTTAAACATTGAGACAATTGTTGTCACAATGCGACGTTGGACCAACTATGACCATGGTTGGCCATGGGTGATTCATATTGAGACAATATTTGTCAAATGTGACAATTGATCGTGGATGACATTGATCGATTATTCATATTATAAACCAAAGGGAATTGAGTGAACCCATTAGAAAACCATTACCCAAAGAATTATAAAGCAAAGGTGGTGAACCAATGGGAATTGATTTAAACATTGAGACAATTGTTGTCACAATGCGATGTTGGACCAACTATGACCATGGCTGGCCATGGGTGATTTTCATATTAAGACAATATTTTTCAGAATGTGACATTTGATCATGGATGACATTGATTGATTTTTCATATTATATACCAAAATAACTATTAAACCCAATGGTTTAATATTATAAACCAAAGGAATTGGTGAACCCGAGGGAATTGATTTAAAAATTGAGACAATTTTTGTCACAATTGGACCAACTATGACCATGGTTGGTCCAAGTTGGTCCAACCATGGGAAAAATTATTAAAAACATAAGTTATCAAACATTGGGGTTTCTAGGGCGAGAGGGATGACAATGGTTGACCAATGATGACCATGGTTGAGTAAGGTTAACCATGGTTGATTATGGCTAAGTAGACTTCTCTATCATTTAACAAAGATGAGAATAAGACTATGTTGGCAATGTTTGGCCATAGTTGATTAAAATGGTTAGAATGTAAATATTACTAGTATTACTTATTCATATTCATATTAATAATATTTCTATTAACAATATTAATTTTAATATCATTAATACTATTAATGATATGGTTACAATGAATATATTTTTTTTTGCCTCAAAATCTTTTTTTATTTTAAATAAAAGATAATTATAATTACTTAAACCATTATTATACTTATTTAGATATTATTATATTCGTTTATATATTATTTTAGATATTATTTTAATTATAAATAGTTAAACTGTTTAAACAATTATAACTATAATTAATTATTATAATTATTAATTATAATTAAGGCTCATGATGGATTATTATGGTTTAAGAGGGTTACCCATGGATGACTATGGCCAAGAAAAATTGTGTATTATTGAGCACTAGTGAGAATGAGTGACATTGATTTAGTGTGTTGGAAATGTTTAACGATATTTAATTAAAATGATTAGCATGTAAATATTATTAATTTTTAAAAGTAGTCTTAATAGTATTTATATTAACATCATTAATGATAATATCATTAATACTTTTAATCATATTGTTAGAGTGAATAAAAATTTAAATTTATTTTTATTAATAATTCTATTGTTAATTATTACAAAATAAATATTATTATTCTTATTTATCAATATTAATGTTAATATTTTTTTTAAACAATATTAATATTCTTAATAATATTAATATTATAATATAGATATTATTATCTTAATAATACTAAATATCAAAAATTTAAAAATTTTAATATATTTTATGATATTTTCAAAAATTTAAAAATTCATGATATATTTTAATATAATAAGTACTATTAATGATATTATTAATATTGTATTTAATGGTATTATTAGTAATATTGCTTTTAATATTAATTCAATTCTTATTTTATTAATAATAATATAAATTTTAATATTATTTTTAAATATAATATAAACTTTATTATAAACTGAACATTCTACTAATATAAACATTAGACTTAATTTAAATTTTATTCTTAGCTTTATAATTTGTTGTTTTGAATATATGTCATTATTATATTAATGAAATTTTAATATTATAATATAAAAAATAACCATGAAAATGTAAATATTAGAATGTAAGTATTATTAATTATTATTACTGATCTTAAAAGTATTTATATTAACAATATTAATGATAATATCATTAATACTTTTAATCATATTGTTAAAGTGAATAGAAGTTTTATTTTCTATATTTTTATTAATAATTTTATTGTTAATTATTAAAAAAAAAATATTATTCTTATTTATTAATATTAATGTTAATATTATATTTTTAAATAATCTTAATATAATTAATCATATTAATATTATAATGTAAATGTTATTATCTTAATAATATTGAATATTAACAATTTTAAAACAATTAATATTACAAATATTATTCTTTAAACATTATTAATATTAATAGTTTTCTATTAACAATATTAATTTTAATATCATTAATACTATTAATGATATGGTTAAAATGATATTTTTTTTTAATTTCAATTTTATTAAAAAGACTTTACAACTATCAAATTCTTTTCTAATTTAAATAAAGAAGAATTATAATTACTTAAACAATTTTAACATTAAATGCTAGTTTTTGATGATTGTATTTTATTGCCTATGGCAGATAACTTTATAGGAAAGGGTGGATATGCGGAGGTATACAAAGTCCTACGAATAGGCTAGGATTGTGGTGCATTTATTTAAATATTTAACGCATTTATTGTAAATCATAATTCTTCGATGAGAAATATTGCATTGTTGTCCAAGTACAATTAAATCAAAAACAAGGATGTGCACCTTACACTAACAAGTAAAAAATTCATTCACCTTAATAACTGCCACTCCTCCTGAGAGCTTTGCAATTCTTTCAGACAATTTTTCTGTCTCGTAAACAGAATCTATCTCAGCTAACTCTTTCTTAATTTGTGCAATTCTTGCTTGAATTTCATCTTTACTTGCAGCATCAGAAATTATTGTCGTTGAGCCTTTAGCTATGGTGATTTTTCTGGCACTACCAAGCTGCTCTTATGAAGTATTCTCAACCTTCATACCCAAATCACCAGCTATGAATTCCACACCTGTCAAAAGAAGCTTCAGTCAGTTCTAAAAGGCCAAATGAAAAAAAAAAATTATTCAGCAAGCCAGAGGACATATGCCACAGTTGAATATTTACTAAAGAAATTTGCCAGCTAGAGTACAAACATTAAAAACATTAGAAGAGGCATTTTAACAAAATGCAACACCATAATTTGGCCAATAGAGATCAAGATGCAAATGATCTGATCAATTGCACGGTAATGTGTGATAAAAGAAGGATAACATGCATACCTAACTATGGATATTTCTCAATATTTGCCAATTAAGAACTACCAATAGTACAAGATAACAGGATATGCATCGGACAAATGCAATATTAGAATTTCAGGAGAAATTCGTATGCAATCGGCTTGGCCTAAATAATCAATTTCAAAAATGCAGTAAACGAATGATAATTTAATTACTCAATTGGTAAGTGTGTTTACATGTGCTTTCCCTGATAGCACCTTATTTGTGGTGGGTTGTGAAGAAAAATCCCAGATAAAAACTTATTTGTACCAAGAATTTGATTAGAACCTAGCCGATGCATCCTAATAAAACTCAATCAGTCAAACGTAAGGCTATACATTCTAATAAAATGTACTTAACTGTTTCCCAAAATGATCAAATTAATACAGAAATACACACTGCATACACAACTAGAACTTATGTTCGCATACTGAGTAAACCTTTCGATACGGCAAAACATAACTCCTTAGATACAATTCCTAGATAAATTATCTATCAAAGGAGTTTACCACTCTAATCCACTTTCAGTTCCTACCGCAAATATGAAATTGGGTTCACTATGAACACATAAAACATACCTGTAAGAATAGCAATATCCTGGAGAAGAGCCTTTCTTCTCTCCCCAAAGCTTGGTGCCTTGACAGCAGCAACATTGATTACTCCACGCAATTTATTCACAACTAAAGTGGCCAATGCCTCCCCCGAGAGATCTTCTGCTATTATGACCAAAGGTGCTCTCAACTGTGTGGTCTTTTCTAATACAGGGACAATCTCTTTGATGGCTGAAATTTTTTGATCAGTGACCAATATTCGAGCATTTTCAAACTCTACAATCAACTTCTCTGCATTTGTGACAAATTGCGGAGATATGTACCCCCTGTCGAACTGTAACAAGAACAAAATTATCAGTGATATCACTGCTGCACTTAAGGGATTTCAACTAGGATGACTGCATCATTGTAGCTTCCAGCTTACCTCCATTCCTTCCTCTACATCAACTGTAGTTTCAAAAGAAGATGAAGACTCAATAGACAGAACTCCATCTGGCCCAACCTTATCTATTGCATCAGCAATCATAGTTCCCACAAAATCATCATTCCCAGATGAAATCGAGGCCACCGCTGCACAAATGGGAGAAGATTGTCATCAAGAAATCCAGAACATAAAAAACAAAACAGGTATTACAATTAACCTTCTAAAATACTGCTGTACCCTTGATATCATCCCGCCCTTTTACAGCCCTGGCCTTATTCTGCAGCTCTTCGACTAGGCTCTGCACAGTCTTGTCTATTCCTTTCTTCAAAGCAACCGGATTTTCTCCCGCTGTTAGATTCATAAGACCTAGTTTGATCATCTCCCGAGACAAAACAGATGTCGTGGTTGTCCCATCACCATCTGAGTCATTCGTCTTACTTGCAACCTGGCCAAATAATGCTTCAATTTCATCCCGCGAGCGTGGCTCGTTGATGTCGCCGGATTTTCCCGCCTGGCCGAGACTGAGAGGAAGAGGAAGCGGAAGCATTTCTCCGTCGCTGCCATTACAGCTGCCTCCTGTACTGGACGATCGCGTCATTACCGCAGTGCCGCGAGGCGAATTGCCCATGGAGGCCAACAGCTGTGAAGCGCTTGCATTTCCTGTGCCCACTATGGCTCCGGTGAAACGCATGGGACACGTTGCCAAACAATTTCAACACTTGGAAAAAATTTAATGTTTCTGTTTCCTTCTATTTGTTAATGTTGATAGGTGGCCATTAATAAATGGCACAGTAAATTTTTAATCAAGATTTGTAAAAAATTAATTTAAGTACGGTTTAAACACGTGATTTAGATATGCAAGGCAGTTAGTGGGGTAGATTTCATCCATGGATTGAGTGGCGACGACCAGAATATACCGGCATCTTTCAATCTAGACCATCAGATCGAAAAGATTAATTAGCCTAATCACAAAAGAACCTACCTCCGATAGGGGGATACGCCTATCGGCGTCCACACTCCGTTACTATTTAAATTTGATTCGAAGTTAATGAGCGGTGTAATAAAGTTGCAAGGCTTTAATTATGACTGTTTGATTTGTGTTTATAAAAGGCTTTGGATACTTTGATGCGTTGGCGACATATAATGATCATCAAAGTTTCAAAAAAAATAATAATAATTAAAGTCTTGTAATTTTATTGTATTTTTTATTAATTTATAAGAAAATTTAACAAGAGTGAGTTTTGTTTTATTTAACATTCAGTTGTGGGATTATAATTTTTTGATGAAATCTATTAATTTTTTTTTAAAATATTAGGTAGTTGGAGTGTTTGAATTGTTTTTCGATAGTAGAAATGGATTTAGTACCATCAAAAATATGTAAAGGACCTAAAATCGTGAAGTTCAATAGTTATAACACAAATTTTCAAAAATTTCTAAGGGTCCCCTAAATTTTTCGGATTTTTAGACTATTGTTTTTGTGTATATATATAATTGATATGAAACCATCATAGATTTATGCTAACTCTCAATCTTCCCAGAACCACTTAGAACCATATAGGAATCAATTTTTTGAAGATGCAAAAATCTTTTTTATTGTAAAATTTGAAAAAAAAGGTTTAATACATAAAGAGACGTGATTCATCCTACCTTGGTACATCAAATATTAATTTTTTAATCAAGATATTGTTTTATATTTTTAAAGTGAATATTTTTTAATTTGCTACGGTAGATATTATTATATATTTTGAAATGTAATGTTAACTAGTAAAGTGTGGCTCTAATATTTTATTCATATTTACTCAAGATCCATGAAGCATCACATTTCCTTCATTGTAGGTTGTAAGACCAATTTTATTTTGGACGACATGTAAGCTCTATATTGACTAGTAAAGGAATTACTTCTAGACACAAAATTATAATTTTTTTACTATCAATTACTTTATCTCTTTATATATAGTGTTGATGTAAAATTATGTTATTTACACACGACATTGAAATGTTTATTTATGACACAGTGAATGTTGTATATTGACACATTTTTTTGTTATTAACATTTTTTATCTCTTTTAATGTGGTGTTACCTCATAACATATTAATATGTATGATGTTGAAATATTGTTTTGTTATTAAGTTTATTTAAGGTGTACATTATTTAATTTTTTTTAATGTTATATTACTTGACTACATCTCTCTTTTAATGAATCTCTATCTCATAACATATATTGAAATATTATTTTGTTATTAACTTTATTTAAGGTGGATATTATTTTATTTGTTTTAATGTAATGTTACTTGACAACATTTCTCCCATACTAGGCTAGAGATATTTTCAAATTATTTTATTTAAAGTGAAAGTTATATGAAATTATGTTGAAATATATTAAATAACATAGTCATTCAAATATTTTAGTTAGAGCATATATTTTTTTTTTAAACAAGTAAGAAATTATAATTTTTATTTTTTAATTTCCAATTACCATTAATTTCCAATTACCATTGACATTGAAATAAATATTTTATTTGTGTCTAGCAATTTTTTTTATTAACATCTCTCTTTTAATACTACATGCCAATTCTATGTCATGGAATAAATTACACCTTTATTTTTATACTTGGTGTAATATTACACATCTCAACTCCATATTGGCTTATGGAAGAATTAGCCATCTTAGGAAATTATAAATAAAATTAGAGATTTTTTACTAGAAATTAGTTTATCTTTATATATAAATATGGTGTCCATTTAAGGTTAATATTAAATCTCCTGAGAAGGGGTGTTTGTCCTAGGACGAGTGGGGAGGGGAAATTTTCCACAACCCAACATGCATTAATTGAAAGGAGATGGCATTAAGCCCCACCAATAATATTTATCACTAGATACAATTACTATGAGAAAGTGTTGGAGATCATGCATAAGGGTTTCATTCAAGGTACTCGTTACATGTTTGTTTCAGTTTTTAGTTATATTGAGGATCCATGATCACTGAATCACAGGGAGTAACCAAAATGTCACTTCAAATGATGAAAAGGAGGGATTTCATCTCATGGTCTCACATGAAATGAGAGAGGAGGTGATACCCTACCAATCAAAACCAATTGCTTGAACAAAATATTGTTCTTTCTCGTCCAAAAAATTTGTGACATCAATGATAATGATCATGTATTTTATCCCATAGTATATTTCGTCTTATTTATTAGTTTTTCTCCTGGTCTATTTAGTCTTTTTTATTAGTTGTTATTTCAGTCACCTATTGTTTGGCTTAGCATAGAGTCTTTTTCCTAGTTAATTTTTCTTTGGTTCTCCTCTTCAAAAGGTTTTACTGGTCGTAAATTTTTCTTCATATTTTCCCTTTTACTAATTAAAATATTATAAATTGTATCTAGGTTCATTCATTTTCTCAATTTTCCACTCTTACCCCTACATATCATTCTTCCCGATTCATTATTTTCTCATTTTTTGTCCACCATTATCCTCCTATTTCCCTAATATTTGGTATCAAACTTGCCATGACTCTGGAACTTCCATCATTAATATAACCCATTGTGTTGATCATCACATACCTCCACCACCTTTCAAAATCCCATCCACCCAAAAAGGTTGCATGCATAGACCACCTCAAGTGGTTTATCCATATTATCCCCATCTAATCCCTTGACCATATACCCATAATGGTATTTTAGTGGATTCAATAATTACGATGTAAAGAGTCTCTATTTGAAAACAACTCCCATCAATTACCACTTGTATCATTGTGTACCATTGATTTTGATGTTCGACAATTGAAATAGTTTCTACCTTCATATTAAATAAGTTTATTATTCAGTTACAGAAATAATCAAATAGATATTCGTTGGATTTTCAGTTACCACTATGATGCTCAGAACGGTCCTATTACATACCTTGAATGGCCATTCTTCTATGAAGATTGGGAGATCTCCTTTCTGTGACAAGGTTATTAACAATAACAAAGGCTCCTGGACAAGCGTCTCACCGCACACATTGAAGCTCACGATGAGGGTTCCTGGAGTTCACTTCCCAAGGCCACAGGTTTCTTTCTTCACCTACAGTCTGTAGTGGAATTAATATATGTTCGCTTCCCAAGGATGCAGGTTTCTTGCTTCACCTATGCTCTGCAATGGAGTTACTATCTTCTTCTGAATTCAATAGTTTATATTTAAATTCTTCCATGTTTTAAATTCAAGAGGTTATATTTAACTCTTCGTCAATTTCTTGACTTTCTTGAATTCCGACTCTTACTAATTTTCTTGATTTCGAGGCTTCTGCGATGTGGGAAGAGATGCAGGTTGTGATGGATAAACTACCTGAGTCCTCATCTGAAACAAGGAAGATTTTCAGAAGAAGACGATCTCATCATCCAAACTCCACTCCCTCCACTTACTTCTTTTTTAAATTTTTTTAATTTCTTACTTCATTCAATTTCCTTACTAACCCTAGCATAGTAAACTTGGATCTATCATTAAATTTCAATTCTGAAGGTTCACATATGGACCAAACTGATATTATTAGTCTTTAAAACTGTGTAGACGGTCGCTTGTTGCTGGAAGATTTCCAAGGTGAATGAACAACGAGATAAAGAATTACTTGAACATGCACACGAAGAGAAAATTCCTGATCTCATGCTTTTTTTTATGCACAACATTTATTTTGATCATCTCTAGGTGAAAAAAATGCCCGTGTCCAGCTCTGGAAAGCTAATTTTCCAATTGTAGCTATAAATTTGGGTATGTGAGTGTTGCACTTATCCAGTCTATTGCAATTGTAAATTGGGTACCTTCAGATTGAGCAAGATTAGTGAGTGTGTGCCCCCTTGCATAAAGAAGTAGGCAACTCATTTTTCTCACAATATATGGGGGATTCCTAATGTTAGAATATAGTAGAAGTTCCGTGGTGTTGATCATAATTATCAAAGAGGGGTGCTTGCTTTTTTTAACAGCAAGGAAAGAGTTTGTGTTATTGATTGAAGAAGGGATTTGAATACTTGGGGAGGATGTTTTATAGGTTTCAAGGATTTATTTTGCTTTAGAAAGGAAACAATTGTGGTTCTAGACTACTTTTGGGGACAGAGTTGATGGATCATTTGTATCCTTGTTGTTGTACTCTGTATTGGGGTAGAGACTCAACCGATGCTTCTAATATATTCATACCTTTCAATCCAAAGGAGTCTATAGATTCATAGGGGGGGAAAAGCCCAACTTCTCCGCTGGCTATCAAAACATTTTCTAGAGTTGGGATCACTAATTGGCATAAAAAATTCTTAGATCCCAATTTGATTTCTCTCAAGAAGAAAAGACTGCAATTCCTATTGGTTCTCCAGATGGATTCACAAAATCCAACACTCAGAAGAAGTCTAGAATCGAGAATTCAGAGAGATATACTTGTGTTACATCCTATGGTAAAAAATCGAGCACAAAACACATATATGGTCATTGTGGTACCAAGTGTGAAAATGTGCAATTCCCTATTCGGAAATAACATGAAAATGGAGTATGGGAAGTCACGACACCAACTCGGGGCAATTCAAATGTTACAGTGTTTCCTATTCCCCATTTTCTCAGAGCATGCCATCTTTGCAAACATCAAATGAACCATGGGAAGGAAATCTACATGTACACGTCTCTTATAATGATCATACCATGGCTTATATATTACATATAGTTTTAGTATTTGAGAATCACATTGAATTTTATTATAATTTTCAGATCTCAAGAGCTAGTCTCATTCTTTGTTTCCTGGTTATTGTAGAGGTGACAAAGAATTTTTCAGTGTGGAATGTTGTTATCAAAAAAATTTGGTGGATGAACGAATGAAAGCATGCCTTGTTTCTCCATTTCATAGAGAAATTGTATGAAAAAAACATTTACATATGATATAAAATAATATCTCTATTCTCTTTGGAGACAAAGAGAAGGGGTGGGATGGGAGGTAGGCATATTGAAGGCATATCATCTTGTTCTTTCTTATAATGGTTGAAAATTCCCACAGCAATAAGACACCAGATCGAGAGTAGATTAACTAGTGGTACTACAGAATCTGACGTGTTTTTTATAGCTTGTGATGACACCTTAGCACTAATTGTTGAGAACTTGAGCACAATATATGTGTTCTATGAGTTTTATTTGAGGATGAACAATACATTTGAAGAAAGATATTTATTTTTAGGCTGGTGCTCCATATTATATAGTAAATATGGTGTTTTGTCTTGAAGTTTTGTCAAGGAAACTTGAAATATTGAGGCTTTCATTCTTCTCTTAGTTTTGTTCCAGTAAATGCATTTATTCTTGTTCCAGTATGATACAGATAATTTCTCATTTTTTTCTAGTAAATGAATTTATTCTTGTTCCAGTATGATGCAAATAATTTCTCATGGAAGATAAACAAAAATATGCAGTGTGGTTGCACTGCAAGATTTGCATCTTAACTAAAGCACCTAAAGTTGGGTTTCAACTATGATTGATAATTCTGGCAAAGTTGGGCCTAAATTATGATTTATATTTATGACAAGATCATTTTTTTAACAAGTAACTTTGGTTTTTTAAAAGTGATGAGCACCTTGCTTTTCAAAGAGAAAACCACATTGATGCACTGCTATATTTCCAATTAAGTTACCTTTGTTGGTATTGTCACCTTCTCTTGCCTACAGTATTCCATGGATGTGGCCCTACGCTTCCAAAATAAATGTCTTAATAGAATATTTCTTCTGGTAGTGAGCACCAGAAGGATTTGTGTATCTGTGATAGTAGATTTTGCAAGTGTTTCTTTAAATTGAAAGATCTTGGTAGACTAGTAACTGGGCAGAAGTACGTTTTTCATAAAAGCCCCATCTATTCTCAACATTTTTCTGATGGAGAATCCCACCATTTTCTGCATCAAATAATTTACATTTTACTATACTAGTGCAAATAAGGGTTGAATTTTCAACATAGTACTTTATTGATTATAAGTTTTGGAGATGTTGTGGGCATAAGTTTTTTGAAGTTTAGGTTTTGAAGCTGTTTTTAGGTATATTTTTAAGATAGCACTTTATTTATTATAAAGAGGAATATCTTCTGATATATTCCAAAGTTCATTTTTAGGCATTATATGTCAAAAGCCATCAAAGGTAGGAATTTATTTTTACAAAATTTATCTATGATGATCATAAAAGTGTAACTAGGTAGTCCAAGATTGAATGATAGATTCTAAAGGGTATGGTTGACCTTTAAATCTTTCTCTATTACATTCTAACCATAATAAAAAGATTTATTTTATTATTTATGCTATTTATAATTAAAATATTCTTTTAATATTCTATATGGGAGTTGATGACCACTTTATAATATCTTAGTTTTTTGGTTACTCTTTTTTTTCACCATACAACAATTCTTCCTTAAATTTGGTTGTGATAATTTTTTTAGTGGTATATGTTAAACACACGGATGCTAAACACAGTAATGATAGTAAACACATAAGACATAATTGAAGGATAAGCGTGAGTTATGTTATGAGTCACCATAGATGTACATTTATATTACATTGGTGTGAATCTTTGATTCCATGTTCCAAGGTCACTTGGACTCCTTTTGTCCATTCAGCTTCCATGTCTACCCATAGAAGATTAAGTGTCCAACATTCCCCCCCTTAATCCGAAGGGGTATGTGTGAGTCCAAGAAGAGAGTTGTAATAAATATCTACAAAGTATGCATGACAACACTTAGGCTGAATGATATCTATAAAGTGTTCGCATAAAGAGGTGGTTTAGGGATGACCACCAACTCAGGAATTCTTCATCCATTTCCGGGAACTCTTCCAAAACTGGAATGAATCTAAAGTCTTTTGCTAGAGGAAGTGTTCTAATTTCTTTGAAGAGGAAGAGTTTCAACCTCACATAGATGGTTTAAGGCTATCCACCAACCAAAATGCATGCTCATGGGCATCCGTGTCTCTAGCTACAACTCTCAATATGGAATGACAGGTTGTGGCTCAGTCTCACTTGAACTGTTGCGTCTCTAGATACAACTCTGAATCTGGAATGACAAATTGTGGCTTAGTCTCACTTGAACTATTGTGTCTTTGGCTACAATTATGAATTTAGAATGACAGGTTGTGGCTCAAGCTCGCTTGATGTGGCTTTGAAGGTTGTAGATGACCACCATTCCCCCCCCTTATCACGTACAAGGTGAGATGATGGAAAAAACTCAACTGCAAGAGTGTTCAATATTCCAGAACAAGTTCTGACATGCGACTTAAACATTTTCTTGGCTATTGATACCCATTGCCAAGAAGTGATCCATCCAAGATGAATCTTTGTTCTTGCAGGAAGCTTGTTTTTGAAGCATCTGTGTGAAGAATGGGTGTGCCGACCACTGTGCTTGCATGGGTGAAGATCGAAACATTGATCTTTCATATGGCCATTTCGATCATAGTTTTGGCATTTAACATTATGTTGTTGCTGTGGAAGAGGCGCAGGATCTAGAACAGTTGAAGGTGGACTATTATAAAGAAATCCAACACTCTGAAATTTGATGGGCTTGGAGTAGTCTGGAATATGAAAGGACAACTCATTTTCATTTCCAAGACCTATTATGTGCTTGTTATGGACAAGCTCTTCACAAGGTCAAATGATGGGCTTCAGAGGTAGAACCCGAGCTTTTGCATCTCTATACAAATTGGTTGTTGAACTAGGCGTTGAATGTGAATAAATCAAAACATTATTGACTTGCTAATTTTGGGAGTCTCTTTCAATGTTCTAAACAAAAAAAAATTCAAAATGATGACTCCGCTGTTGTAATTCTTCTTGCTAGAATTGAGATTCAAGCTGCAAAAAATCTATCTTTTCATGTGCATCTTGTAGAAAAAACTTAATATTAGGCAAGGTATCCCTGCTAATTTTAATTGTATCTCCACTAGTAGATAATATTGTAGTGCTTAATAACTCTAATAATCCATGAATTTTCTCCATTATTCAAACAATTCATGTCAAAAAATGACCAAAAATGTACTTGTAGAAACAATGATGATTTTTCGAAAATAAATTTTCCAACTTTTGAACTTGAATGTGGAGTCCAAAAGTGTTCACTATAGAGATCAAGGCAATAATAGGGAAGCACAAGAACCCTTATTTTATTTTTCTTGTTTTTTTTCAATCACTAGTTCAACATATTCAAATTACTTCACACTGCAAAAAATTCATTCATGATGTGAATCCCTTCGAATTGAAAGTGATCTTTGAGTACCTTCGAATTGGAATTAATGGTTCTTCTATTTGTTGATTATGGCAAGTCAATTATCTCCCTCGTCACTTGGCTGACCAATTTTCATTCTTGATTTTGAGCGTCTGAGTCACGGTCCACCCATAATCCATAGGGATAAAACTTAACCAATCAATTCTAAACAATGATATCGACCACCATAAACAAAAAAATTGGCATTCTCACAACATCATATGTGATAATTTACATGCAGAAAATAGTTCTCAAGAGAGCATACTGAAACAAATTGTTTCCATATATACTGACCTGAAAAATTGGATGAATCAATGATTTAAAAATAAAAAAATACAATGCAAGTGCATAGATGTGTGTTCCAATAGTTTCGTAGAGGGAAGTCCTTCTTATGAGCCACTCTGATTTACCACTAATTCTATACGCACAATATGAAACATGGCCACAAAAAAATATTTAAAACTTGCATATAGGACTATATGTGGATGAGGTGTTTGGTCCACAACGAAGGAGGTAGTAGTGATTGTGAGGCTGAGAACCATTATGGAGGAGAGGCCAGGCCATGGTGTACCAAGGAGGAGCTGACGCAGACGCCAGGCCATGTTGCACAAAGATACTGTGAGAGTTTTGTTGCCTGTAATTCATATGGTTGTGGAAGGAAACCAACATGTACCTCTTTAGATGTCTCTTGTGATCAAACTCTCCACTAATCTATAAAATTTCACTCTTGTAAAGGAAGTGCCCATCTATTTTGATTAAAACAGGTTGGATTTACACATATAATGGGATGGAAAGTTTTTTTTTTATGGTGATCTCCATGCTAAGTCTATACAAGTCTTCCTCACTTGTTAAAACCTCGTATTGAATCCATTCATCACCAAAATATAATTTTCTCATGTCCACGACTAGCCTCCATGCGGAATCGACCAAGATTTTCCCTCAACTAGGGACGCCTTCACTGAAATTTCTACTCAAAAATATCATGAAAGAGAATCAATTAATCTAAAGACTGTGGAAGAGGGTCGAGAGGCCAGCAAGATCTGAGTGGAGAGGCGAGAGGCATTAACTATTATTGGACTGTGGAGAGTGGAGGTTGCAAAGGGATCCGAGGCTGTAGTTGGCAGAAGGATAGAGATGGTGTGGGAGGAGAGCGCCGAGGGAGGCAACCACTAAGTGGAAGAATGGGAAGATGCATGAGGTAAGAGACGAGGAGCCGATAAAGGGAGGATTTCAGTGCCAAGGAGGGGGAGGCAGAGTGGGAGAAGAGGTATCAGTAGAGGGAGGGGAGGTGAGTAGGTGGGAAGGGGAGGCAGAGTGGGAGAAGAGGTAGTAGAGGAGGGAGGGGAGGTGAGCGGGTGAGCGGTGTGGAGGGAGGGCACATGAGCGGGAGTGTGAGGAGGCAGGTGTGAGGGAGAGGGGAGGAGCATAAGTAGGAACTATGGGAGGCTAGTAGTGGAGGGAGGTTGTGTGAGAGAAGTGAGGGAGCCTGAGGGGGCCACGTAGCATGAAGCAAGGAGTCCGAGCTGCAGTGGAGAGGCCACGCAACAATGGTCGAGGGAGTAGAGCCGTGGTAAGGATCGTAAGGGACTGTTTTATGGGATGGCAGTGGGAGTGAGGCCAAGGATGCAACGCCGATGGTCGGAGTGTGAAGGTAGGAGGCCTTGGGGCCGATATGAAATATAGATCACAAACCCATTACCAAAAGGACGCAAGTGGCTTGATACCTTCTACACAGATGAGGAGGAAACCAAGGCTTATGAAAATGTCACCAAAAATATGAGAGCAGCCAACGTCTAAACTAACATCCAGGTTGCCTCCCTCCAGAACAAAACTCTTGTCATCTAGAGCGGCATGATCTCCATTGCATGAACCACTCACTTGTAGAATTTCAATTTCAGGCTTTTAATGGCAACAATGAATTCATATGGAAATCTAAGGGTCCATGCCTATCAACATGACTCTAGGTCTCTAGATTTAAAATGCAAGAAGCCAAACAGTGAATAAAATAATGATGCTCATTTTCTTATCTACAAGTGAACAATTAAATGTTCATGATATCACAACCATTGATCATAACATAAATGTCAGCCTTGGCATTTCTAAAGGGTGCAGAAACATTATGGAAGTCTGAAGGGTGTAGAAACATTATGGTAGTGACTATTATTAACCCTTGAGAAAGTTAGAGCATAGCTCAGACCAACGCTATTCAAGAAGCAGTGTGAGGGAATACGAAGGGAGCATGATGGACTTACTGACTCAGAGAACACAATTATAATTTAGATGACTAGAGCATGGAAACAATCGTCGGCTCTGATACCATGTTAAACACACACATGGTAAACACAAGGAGAGTAAAAAAACAAGACAAAACTAAAGGATAAGTGTGAGTTATGTTATTATTCACCATAGATGTGCATCTATATTACATTGGTGTGACTCTTGGATTTCATATTGCAAGGTCACTTGGACTCCTTTTGTCCATTCGCCTTCCACACCTACCCATAGAGAATTAGGTGTCCAACAATATCAATGCTGAGGAAAGTGACCACCTTTTCTATTTTTGAATGATTTAGCCAAACTTTATCATGAAAATTTTATAATTTCTCAAGAGGAAAAATGATCAAATTATCGATTCATATGAGAGTCATTACTTATAAGTTAAATATTCAATTAAATCACATCAAACTATCACATCAAACTCTACACACGACACTCTATAGGCTATCTATATTAACTAAGTTATAAAAAAAACTAATTTCTTTATCCAAACAATTCTCCAAACCTATAATTTTTTTTAAATAAAATAATTCATATTTATAAGTTAACTATTCAATTAAATAACATAACATATCACATATTTTTTCCTCTATAATTTTTTTCCTATGTTACTGCTTTACAATGTTTTCTTTGCAACATATGGTGCAATTGCTAGTATATGTCTCTTTTAAGAAGGTTTTGTAGTGGACTACTCCACCTAGTAGTGAATCCCCATCACTAGGAGAAACATTTAAGATGAGATATTTCCTTGATTATTTCCTTTCTTTACGATGAATTGGAGTTTAAGAATTTTTTTATTAAATTCTATGTTCCAACTCCTGTAACTATTAAAGTGGTATAATAGAGAGGCTAGGTGCATTGAGGTGGAAAATACCCTCATCATTTATAAGATCATCTTCAGTGCAAGAAAAAACTATGAAGAGGCACGACCCAAAAGATAAAATGTTGAGCTTCTTGTTCCACTAGGAGGATAAAGGAAGACTTCCACGATGCAAATGATGGTGGTGAAGGTGGAAGTGGTCAAGAGACCCATTTTGTATATAAACCATCATATGCTAACTAATCATGCTTGGGCATAATATGTCATTAGTATATTAGAATCATTTTCCATATAGGCCACCACATGCCATAAATCAATGTTTAGGCACAATTGTTATTAAGTATATCGATTATGTTGTGCCATTTTTTAAATGTGTACATTTGAGATAATTTGAGTGTGTGTTTGTATGTATTTATTAATCTAGGTATGAATTGAATGTATAAAATCCAAGTAGATTCAAACTCATATTTGTAATATGCTAAAACAAAATACTTGAATCTAATCTACAAATTGCGAAAACAAATTACGATTGCAAAATCACATCAACAAGAAAAAGAAATAATTTGAATCAAACAACACAAAGATTTATCTCGGTAAAGCCTCGGATAAAAACCTTGATATATGTATATTGCATATAAGTCATAAAATATGAGAATATTACAATTCTCTTTCTCTTCCCAAGAAACCACTACACTATCTCTATTTGTCTCACTCAATCCTAGGCAAGATTGGCTAGATACTTAACCAAATTCTTGGCCTCATGGATCCCTATTTCCTTGTGCAACTTCCTAGGAAATTGGGCCCTTAATCACAAGGAAATTCCCTAATAATAGTTGTGCATTATATCAAGAATCTTCCTCTGATTCCATGAACCAACTATACAATTGGATGATTATACAACTGATAGCACACTTCCCTTTAACTCCAATCTCAACTGGTTCTTTCTCAGAACTGACATGCATGAGTTATTTTTGAGTGAATTATCATTTATATGATTTATCAATGCATGTGAATTAATCTAATTTAATTCACTTGACCTCTCACTGGTTGCTCCATTGGTTAGAACTAGTTAAACTCATTTTAACTCAAATAGATTTAGTTAATTAATTACAACTCAAAACAAACTATAACTAGGCCCCATAAAATTTAGAGAACAGTTTACATGCCTCCCATTAGATTGTAAACTCGAATTAACTGGACTATATAAGCCTTCATGACTTATTTAACTCGTATAATCCATCATGTGATGTGGAGTTACAATTTACTTATAATTTAATTAAGGGGAAATGAAATTAGAAGCCTCTTCTTGTTGCCATTTTCAATATTTCTGGCTGTAAATTTCAACACTCAGTCTCAACAAGAAAGGAATTCAACTCTATCTCGATCTCGTACCTTTGGAATGTTCTCAATTCAACACTTTTATCTAGTGTTGTTTCTACTACAACTTTTGAAACTGAAAAACATCCAAACTTAATCAATTGTAATCAATATGATCCATCTATCACTAGAGTCTATGATTCATACTAGCTACTGTACTATCTACTAAAAAATATATGGTGTTACTAACTCTGCATTGTGCCATTTTCATTGTTTCCAAATCTTCTCTACGCTCCCCAGTATCAGACTGTAGCTTGCCTCTACATCTGTTACTCTAGCATCTGAATGCATCAAATTCCACTAATCCATCTAGCTACCATATACTTTGGGCCTACGTACAAAGCTAATGATATATGAGACAAAAAATTTCAATGGACCCCAGCCAAATTTCTACACATTGGGACTATTGCTTCACGCCAACCCAGTTCAATCTTCGAGGTGTGGCTGCACATGCTCCCTCTACCAACTTGGCTCAAAATTTCCCCTACTAGAGGTTTCTGCTTGGGTAGATGTTTCCACTTGACCTTCTATCTGCTTCTGCAATTTTGGCTACTACACAAATTTATGAGGCTTCTTCTGAGGCTGCATGTTGTGAGGTAATTCATGCTCCTTCTCAAACACCAAGTCTCAAACCTTTGCCTCGGTCATCAAAGCTTTGCATGAATCTTGTACCTTAAGTGCATACAATTTCTTGACTCGCACACCGATCTGTTTCACCTATCTTGTGGTAATGTGCCTAAGGAAAACCTTTCCTTTGCTAGATATCACATCATAGCCATATTATTATAGTAGTATAATGGAAACAATATTCTTCTTTATTATTTGAACAAACAAAACATTTGCAAGTTTGAGAGGGGTGTTGCACTACCTCTAAAAAGTAATAGTATAGATTTCAGTCACATTATACCTTCCATTATCTAAAATTTCTATGTTATGCTTTAGGTCCTTCTCCTCCAAGTCACTAAAGAGATACATATTCCACGTAATATGGAACGAGGCACCACTGTCAAGATACCACATTATTCCCATTGCTATGTTTTACATGCATGTAATGAGAGTGAAATCAAGTTCGAATTGTGAAGCTAGAGCTTCACCTCGTGCTCCTACTATAGCCTGCTTATTTCTTTCCTTCTTCTGTGGACATTTCATGGCATAGTGCCCAAACTCATGACTATGAAAACACTTGACGTTGGACAAGTATTTCTTCTTTCCCTATTTGCCTTGGGACCTCTCTCCCTTGGCTTTATTTCCTCTGCTAAATAATGAAAATTCCTCCGTTTTTTTGGAAGAGATCATGTCTTTGGTGTTCCTCCTAATCTCTTCCTACGCCAAGTCAAACCACAATTTCTCCAACTCTGGTAGCTTGATTTAAAATAATAAGGAAGAAGAAACTTTTACGGTGGAATGGTGCGACCATAGCTTTGAGGAGAAAACCTTAAAACTTAACTTTTTATATTTGATGTATTGTTATACTAACACACAAATTATAATAGTTTTCATCGATTTCCAAATAAATTTTCACACATCATACATAAGTGTGTGTGTTTGTACACACACACACATATTTGTGTGAAAATGTATTTGGAAATCGATGAAAACAATTATACTAACATTTTGTGTGTTAAGATAGTTAGTGCACATGGAAATGCAGAGGGGAAATATTATGTGATTATACACAAGAGTAAGATCCAGATAATATTCATTAATAACATGCAGCATAGACCAAACTAAAGAACTTAAGGGATCGAGTTAAAAGAAATAAGTAAATAAATTAAGGGAGTGAATTAAAGGAAAATAAATAAAGAGCTTAAGGGAGCGATTTAATGGAAAATAAGAGATACGGTTTAAAAAGGGAAAGGAGTGTTGTAGATCTATGAAGTTACATTTTGTTGTTTTGCCCATGAAACTCAGTTATCCCTTAGTTTCATTTAATATTTCTCACCATGACAATGTACCCCTTAGTTATCTATGTGGTTATTGTAGATTCCTTATTTTATGTTCTTCATACATTTGTGGGCATATGGAAAAGTATGGAAGAAAGTGGTAGAATAATCAGGATGGACTTGACTACGTCCACTTTAGAGCAGAATTGACAAAAATGTAATTTCCATAAAAGTGGTAGAGAGAGTAGGCTTTCCTACACTTAATATATGCATCATTGATGCATATTTGATATAATAGTATCGAAATAACAACGTAAAATCTAAGTTTCCCTAATATGATAGGCCGCTAGAATGGATCTTAAAAAGGATCAAGATAAGTAGTCCTTAATTTTTTTCTCCTTTTGGTAAGTGATATAAAAGGAAATTATGAATCACATGTTTTTAATTTCATATTAAATTTCCTCCCTATCACTTGGCATAGCCATGAATAAATACACAAAAGGGACTTATTTTATTGTTGTTATGGTATATTGATGTTGATGAGCTTTTGGGGTGCATGTGTATAGTTTTTTAGCTGCGGTTTGATATTGATTTGAGGGATGAAAGTGTAAACCACTTATTCAACATGTATGGAAACATGCAAAGAAATGCAGGATGCATCTCCTTTTCAACTTTAGAAAAAAAATGAAATTGAGGAAACACTGAGGATGATGTTTACTTCAAGGGGGGGAACATGTAACACCCCTAATTTTTTTCATTTTCAGACATTGGCTATTTTTATACTTTTGAACTATTATCAAATGTAATGTTTATGGAAGTGAGAGAAAGAATTATGTTAGGATGTAAATATTTTTATTATTATAAACAAATTTCTCGGATATATTCAGGAAAGAACACTAAAGTTCTAGAATACTTATTTCCAGCATATGAAAATTTTATGAAGTGAGAGCGAGAATTATCTTACGATGTAAATATTTTTATTATTATAAACAAATTACTTGGATATATTTAGGAACTAACTATAAAGTTTAAGAATATTTCTTTCCAACGTATGAGAATTTTTTTGTGGTTAAAGTCCACATGTTGAACCTTCCCTAAAAGTCTCTTAAAAATACCTAAGAGAACATAAATAAAGATATTAACATATTGGGAGAGAAATATTATGTTAATCACTTAGTTGGAGTGAAATACTAAGTGAGCTGGAATAAAGAACATTGGGAGAGGAAGATGTTCTTTAAAGAAACTAAATAATTATATTTTAGAAACGAAAGGCCTAGGAAGAATGTCGACATACTTTAAATCTAGACGTCTTCTAGGAAGAAATTTATAAATAAAACTATTTAGGAAGAAAATGTGCGGGTTTTAATTCATAAAGGAAACAAGGTCATATCCCGAGGGGGACTATTGGTGATAGTTCATGGTTGGTTGGAATGTGTTCTATTCATCATTATTCCCCAAGAAGTAAGTCTGCTTAGATGGAAATTGGAGCATTTTGTCTATGGTCAAATTTTTTTTTTTTTAGTTATTACTATTTTGTTAATTTGTCATTGTAAGTATTATTTTATTATTTTTGAATGTAAATTTATGTAACAAAATCTCCCTCATACCTCATAGAACATGTCTAGGCATGACCAGTGGGTGTAAAATTAATATGGAAATTGGAGCATTTTATCTATGGTTGAAATTAATTTTTTTAGTTATTAGTATTTTGTTAATTTTTTGTTGTGAGTATTATTTTATTATTTTTAAATGTAACATTATGTATCAACATCTCCAAAAAACGTCGTTGTAGAACATATTTAGGAAGAACGATATTTTCATGTAATGTTACATTTAAAATAAAAAAATAACACTTACATTAACAAATTACAAAGTAGCAATAAACACATGAAATAATTTATTTTCAGTTGACATGTAATATTTTTGAGAAAAATATATTAATAACATAAAAATAAATTTAAAAACCATAAATAAAATATTTCAGTATCTATATTAAACAATTACTACATAGTAGCTAGTATGTCTCACATAGTTTAAATATAGATAAATTAAAGTAATATATATATATATATATATATATATATATATATATATATATTGTCACATCTAAATACAAACTTACCACAAGAATAAAAAAAAAATTATGCATGGTACTGAATTTTCCACGAATTATATCTATTTAATATAACACAGCTTAAATCCAACTATGCATGTAATATCTACCAGACTATAATACATTTCAGTTTATAAACTATGAGCGGAAAATATCTTCAAGCATGAGTTAAACTATAGGTTATGATACGCATGGGTTTTAAATGTCCATAAATTAACACAACAAACCCACTGTTTAATATGTGTCAGAATTTAATGATGGAGTAATTGGAATCATAGGCGATCCGCCGAGGAGATCTCCTCGATTCCCAACATTGTTAATCCTTAATTAACTATCACATAAAAGAGTTTACCATCCGGCCATATGGCCTCCGGCCCCATGCGCCGGGTACAGGTGTTGATCCCCAGTGTTATACTGTTGTACACGAAGTTAAGGCGGGAATAGATATGCAATCAAGCCCTTTTCATTCTCGGAGACAGTGAGGGAAAATTCGATGGAAAGCTCTGTTTTATTTTATTAGCGTTCCTCCTCCTGTTAACCATGTTCATGGTGCATGCTCAGCTTGGCGTTTCTCCGGATTACCCGACCTTCCAGGCTTTAGGTGAGTTAAACACGGCTCCGCTCCAGTTATCTTTCAGTTACCTCTCTATATGTAGTCCTCAATTCCTTCTGTCATTTGGCTCATGCATAGTCCTGTTTAAGGGTTTTTAACATAAAATCTGCTTCGTTTTTCTTATGCATACTTCTCACCTTTAGGTGCGATCCTTCGCGCTCTGGCTCAGATGTAAATCTCCAGCTCCGCCCCACCACGGGGTTTCAATGGGTGAGTTCTCAAATCTCCGCTTACACTCTAAATAATGGTAACTATATCTCTCAGTTTCCAGAGTTAAATCATTCTAATTCCCTTGTCGTATTCTGCAGGCCGGGACAGTCCGACGAGTATAAACCCTCTTATCAGGTGAGTTAGTTTATCCTGCCTCTCTTATCTGACTAGAATTTCGCCCCTTCTCGGTTTATCTAACAAGTTCTCTTTTCGTTTGCAATGTAGAGCAGGTGGGGAAAAACCTTTGATGAACAACTCCATATGCTATTCAATATCACAGTTTGTTTGGCTGAAGAAGAGACTAAGAAACACTCTTTTTCACAGGTATTCCGCCCATCTTGCGAGCATGAGGTTATGGCTTCGTTGACAGGGTGCATACTCTCTGTGTTACCGCGTCATACATATTAGGGTGTTGAGAAATCTTCTAGAATTTTAATCTGTTCCTTCCTGAGCTTCGTCTCAGTAGTTTTCCTTTTTATGAACTGCTCTGTAGAACATTCTGGCTTTTTATGTCGTGAAATGAAGCTCTATTGACTCTGCTATAGTAGTTTAATTATTTTACTAGAAGAACAAATACTCTGACAATATATATATAATTTTACGGCATGGTAATCTTGCCTTTCTCTATTTATCAACAATATACACAAAAAGGGTTTTCAAGAACTATTTGCATGTTTATCTGGATGCATGGTTTGCTTATTTCAGAGTCTGTAATATTTTGTATAACGATTTAGAATTTGCAGGAATACCGCTCTCGGCTTTTACTCCTGGGTTTGGTATTCAGAAATCGATTATAGATGATTCCCGTGCTTTATACTTTTCATTTGGTTTTTCGGCCATTCCCTACAGGCCGCGAATTTTCTTGTTACAGTCACGTTTATTATGCATGTCTCCTATATGATTTTGTTTTATCTGTTTCATGCCGCCAATCATATGTTCTCCGTAGCATTATTCTACTCTCGTTTAATAGTTTTATAAGAATCTACGGCACCGGCCGCCGTTATCTTGGCCGAGTATATCTATCTTAAACAAAGGGATAGGGGTAGGGTAGGGTTTCCACCCTGCCCGGCCCTACAAGTTCTTTCTAGCTTATCTCTCTCGACTAGTGCAAGAAAAGAGAAGAAACAAAATAATAACACGAAGTGGGCTTTCTTGGTCAGGGTTAATCAATGTTCACTGTTGTTGCATGTTAATAACTCTGTCTTATTTTATTATTTCTATACCACCGAATTACATTCTGCTGTAACTTGAGATCCGGTTCTATGTTTACACTACTGGTTTTGCTTAATATTAGAATTGGTTCAGCTAACTCGTGATTCCTCATTTTATATAAAAGGATAAATGATGCATTGATATTTCTGTATATTTCTTGACTATCTATGCTATACTACATTACTGAGCATAAAGAATGTTGCTTTCATGTAGTTTTCGCCTTTCCAGTTTAGCTGTCAATTCACTGAATAGTTGCCAGTATAATATTTGCATCTATACAATTTATCTGCAAAGATTCCTAGTATTCCAAGCTAAAAGAAACTTTGAAGTAATCTATTTTTTTATCAGATACTAATCATAACCAGAACAACATTACTTAGAGTCTAGGTCTTGCGGTGTACTTATCTGACAGGAGTACATTAACCCTTAAACTGTGGTCTTCCCAACCATCAAGGGAGGAAATAACGTCCTCCTCTTGCCCCCTAGCTCCAGAATATCAATTGGTGCCACGGGAACAAAGAATAAAGCTTCTGTCGTGACCTCTAGATGGCCTATCCAGCCACAAACAGTTCTGGTTTTATGGTTTTCAGTGACTGCTTTTCCACTGGTCTATCACCCAGCTCTAGAGATTGCTACACTTACCGTTTTTCCAGAAACTCACAGAACCCCTATCCCTCTCCTGGGATTTTCTTTTATCCCTAGAGGGTATGTAACTGTCTTCTAACTGTTCCCAACCACCCATTCTTGGATACTTTACCACAGTTTAAGAAATTCCCTTTTTTTATTTTCTAACTCAATAATTCCAAGCACAATGGTGTTTTTTTTTTCTTTTACCAAAAATAGTTTAAAAAAAATAAAAATAAACAACTTGTATTTTCAGTTTATTCATACTAATTAACTCTTAATGAGGCTGTCACATCTTCCCCCCTGGAAGTAACACCGTCCTTGGTGTTTTTCAGCCCATCTCTGCAAAGAGTTCTGGGTATGCTTCCTACACAAACTTTTCATCCTCCCAAGTAGCTTCGTCAGGTCCAAAGTGCTTCCACTGCACTTTCACCTGAGCAACTACTCTTTTACGTTGTTCAATTTCCCTACGATCAAGTATGCGTAGCGGCTCTACCAGAAATTCTCCATCCGATTCTACCTGAAAGGAAACAACAGGATTACCAATCAGTAGATTCAAATTTTGATTTAATATTTCAGTTAGGACTTATTTCCATTCTATCTTCCTACCTGAATGCTTTGCCAATGAATTACATGTTTTTCATCATGCACATATCGCTTTAACAAAGACACATGGAACACGTTGTGGACTCTAATATGACTAGGCAAAGCCAGCCTATAGGCTACTGGTCCCACCCTTTCTAGAATTTGGAAGGGTCTGCAGTAACGAGGGGCTAACTTGGCGCAAGAAGTCCACCTTAAGGTACTTCTTTTTGGCTTTATCCTGACATACACGTGATCACCCACTTCGAATTCGTGATAAGATATTTTCTTATCTGCAAAGATCTTTTGTCGGTCCTGCGCGGCCTTCAAATTCTGCCTTATTCTTTTTACTTCAGCCTCTAGCTCAGCCAACATTTCTGGTCCCAACATCAATTTCATCTCTGGACTGCTCCAGTTAATTGGTGTACGACACTGTCGTCCATACAACGCTTCAAAGGGACTCATCTTCAGAGATTCCTGAAATCTATTGTTATATGCAAACTCCACTAGGTGGAGGTAGTCTTCCCATTTAGCTGGTTGTCGCATTACATACATGCGCAGCATGTCCTCCAACACTTGATTCACCCATTCTGTCTGCCCATCAGTTTGAGGGTGATAGGCAGTGCTGAAGTGTATTTGAGTTCCTAAACCCGAAAGCAAGGTTTTCCAAAATGCGGAGGTAAACTTAACATCCCGATCTGAAATCACGGTCTTAGGTATGCCATGCAACCTAAAGATTTCCCTCATAAATATGTCTGCAATCTGTACTGTCTTGTAAGTGGATTGCACAGGTATGAAGTGGGCAGATTTATTTAATCTGTCCACCACTACCATGATTGAATCATTTTGCTTCCTTGTTCTAGGTAAGCCTGTGATGACATATAAAGAGATTACTTCCCATTTCCATTCAAGAATGGGTATGGGCCGTAGTAGTCCCGCTGGGTGTCGATGCTCCACCTTAACCTGCTGGCACTCTAAACACTTACTCAGATATTCCGCAATGTATCTGCGCATACCGGGCCAATAATATATCTTTCTAATTGCCAAAAGCATCTTCTGATATCCAGGATGACCAGCGTAGTTGCTGCGATGGTACTCATCCAGGATTAACCCCTTGAGACTTGCACGATTAGGAACATAGGTCCTTCCGCGAAACATTAACATTTGTTCCTCATTGCTTCCATACTCAGATGGCTTACCTAGCTTCTGATCTTCTTCCATCTGCCGCCACAAAAACTGGTATTCTGGGTCCTTCTGGGCCTCCTCCCTTACTTGTTCTGACAACTGGATTACAGGTTGGCTGTAATACATTGCATAGATCCCATGCAATTTCCTACTCAGGGCGTCTGCAACTCGGTTTTCTTTTCCTTTAACATGTTGTATGTCCATGTCAAATTCGCTCAAAAAGGCGTTCCACCTTGCTTGCCTAGAGTTTAAATCCGCCTGCTTGAAGTAGTTAGTCAAACTCTTGTGGTCTGTTTTGAGTATGAACCTTTTTCCCAGTAGATAATGCCTCCACACTCGAAGAGCATGCACTACTGCAGTGAGTTCTAGATCATAGGCAGAGTACTTTTTTTCATGTTCTCTCAATTTCCTGGACTCATAGGCTATTACCTTGCCTTCTTGCGTTAACACTGCACCCACTCCTTCCTTGCTGGCATCAGTACACACCACATAATCTTTGCTGGGATCAGCAACTTTCAGCACTGGTGCTGTGGTTAAGAGTTGTTTCAGCTTCTCAAAGCTGTTTTGACATTCATTTGTCCATTTGAAAGATCTGCCTTTCTTTTGTAAGGATGTAATAGGATAGGCAATCTTAGAAAACCCTTCGATGAACCGTCGGTAATATCCTGCCAGACCCATGAATGATCTGATATCTGCCACATTCTGTGGTACTTGCCATTCCATGATGGTTTTAATCTTTTCGGGGTCCACCTCTATTCCTTCAGCTGTCACAACATGACCCAAATACTGGATTTCTGATTTAAATAAATCGCACTTGCTGAATTTAGCGTATAGCTGATGCTTCCTTAGTATCTCTAATACTATTCTCAGATGCTCCTTATGTTCTTCCTCGCTCTTGGAGTAGATCAGTATGTCATCTATGAAGACCAGTACAAAGTGATCTAAAAACTGATGAAAAATGCCATTCATCAACCTCATGAAGGTTGCTGGCGCATTTGTCAACCCGAATGGTAATACTACAAACTCATAATGTCCATATTTGGTGCGGAATGCTGTCTTGCAAACATCCTCATCCTTGATTCGAATCTGATGATATCCAGACCGCAAATCTATTTTAGAAAACACTTTGGCACCTCTCACCTGGTCGAATAAATCATCGATTATGGGTAAAGGATATTTATTCTTAACTGTCAGCTTATTGAGTTGTCGGTAGTCCATACACATGCATAAGGTTCCATCTTTCTTTTTAACAAAAAGGACTGGTGCTCCCCAAGGTGATACACTTGGCCGAATATACCCTTTATCTAACAACTCTTGTAACTGCATCTTTAATTCTGTTAATTCTGGTATGCTCATTCTGTAAGGTGCTCTTGACACAAGAGAGGCTCCGGGTAGTAATTCAATAGTGAAATCAATATCTCTTTTAGGTGGCAGTCCTGGAATGTTTTCTGGAAAAACATCCAGGTACTCCTGTACCACAGGAATATCTTTTATATCTACAGCCTTTCCTTCAGATTCAACATACCCTACTTGGATTGCATACAACTGACATCCTTTCCAGATACACTTGCCCATTTGAGATGCTGTTATGGGGCGCAATTGCACAGGCTTTTTAATTCCTTTAATTTCCTTACGCGTACCATCCTGTGCTCTATAATAAATTGTCTTTTCCTTATAGTCCACCAAGGTCCAATGTTTCTCCAACCAGTCCATTCCTAACAATACATCATATGATCCCAATGGTAAAATATTTAAGTCTACCTGCAGCTGCTGTTCTGCAACTTCCAAAGAGCAATTTGCAAATTTCGCAGTCACTTTGCATTTAGCTCCAGTGGCTAGTTGAACTAACCAGCGGTTTTTAAATTTCTGTTCTTTTAAATTGCACATTTCCACTAGTTTAGGACTTACATAACTTAAACTAGCGCCAGGATATATTAAAATCGAGACAGGTTTAGATAACATAGTACTTTCCAGTTCAATCATTGTGGGCTGGAAATCAGCCTGTCGGTCCTCCAAGGCTTCGTTTATAGGTGGTATGTTTCCTCCCACGTCCCCCACTGTCGATGCCTCCTGTAAGTTTGCCACATTTTCACTCCTTTTTCGTTGTGGACAGTTCTTATAATAGTGTGCTTCCCCATAGCCCCAACACTGTAAGGGAGGTTTAGAATTTTTCCCTTGATCTGGTTTGCTTGATGCTTCTGTGGGTTTTTCTTCAGTTGGCCACTTGATCCTTTGATAGTTTCTGTTAAACTGCTTGCTGCCAGCGTTCCGTCCTATCCCTTTAAAGTGGCTGCCTTTGCTGCTTTTAAAAGTAGAGGAATTATTTTGGTTTTTCTTGGGATGCCAACCTTTTCCACCATCCCCTTTGGTCTTATACTGCTGGTAACACATGCGTGCTTTCCAGAAAGCTTCATCCATCATTTGGGGGTTAAAAAATTCTATTCTTTCCCTCATAGGGGCAGGCAAACTACTCATAAATCTCTGTACCTTGGCCTTTTATTCTCTGAGGTAAGGTACATAGCGTAGCAGGGAAGTAAATTTCGTAACATACTCATCCATGCTCATTTTACCTAGCCTAAGATCATGGAATTCTTTGGCTTTATCATCGTAAAATCTTTCTGTGAGATATTTATCTTTGAAGTACTGCTGGAACAATTCCCATGTAATGTCTCGCTCGTCAATGCTGTGAACATTCTTTACCTCCTCCCACCATAGGGTGGCTTTCTCCCGCAGCTGGTATATAGCCAATCTAGCCTTCAGATTGCTGCTATACTCATATACCTAAAAATATTTATTGATGTTAATTAACCATGCTTCAGCTGCCTCTTCTGCCTCGACATAAAACATTGGTGGCTTTATCTTACAAAACTCCCCTTGCAGTTCATTTCTCTGGCTCTTATGATCCTGCTGATCAGACGGATTTCCCGATTCTGCCTCGTTATAATTGTGGTTTTTTCTCCCGTGAGGGAAACTCTTTTCTGTCTTTCCGGTGGTGTTGTTTCTAGTTTGCTGGTCTTCGGATTCCGTTGATAATTCTCTTTCTGCACTAGGCTGCCGCATTTCCTGATTTTGTTTATCATATATACTCTTCAGGATCCTTTCCTGGTCTAGCAACAACCTTTCATTGTCCTTTCGGACTCTAATCATCTCCTCTTGTAACTGCTGTACTGTATTTAGCAGAGAGGCAGTTTGCTGCTGCTGTTCTTCCAGTATTTTACTTGTCTTTTGGTGTTGTTCCACATTTATTTGAACCCACATTTCCGGGTTCATAACTGTTGGGCCTTGGTTCTCGTTCGGTTGTGATTGAGTTGCCATGTCTTCCCTTAAGTCTTTTACCTCTTCTCAATGCACTAATACACACACAACTTTGTTAGTAGACCCTTAGGTTGCTAGTGTAGTAACTGGCTCTGATACCACTTGTCACATCTAAATACAAACTTACCACAAGAATTAAAAAAAAATTATCCATGGTACTGAATTTTCCACGAATTATATCTATTTAATATAACACAGCTTAAATCCAAATATGCATGTAATATCTACCCGACTATAATACATTTTAGTTTATAAACTATGAGTGGAAAATATCTTCAAGCATGAGTTAAACTACAGGTTATGATATGCATGGGTTTTAAATGTCCATAAATCAACACAACAAACCCACTGTTTAATATGTGTCATAATTTAATGATGGAGTAATTGGAATCATAGGCGATCCGCTGAGGAGATCTCCTCGATTCCCAACATTGTTAATCCTTAATTAACTATCACATAAAAGAGTTTACCATCTGGCCATATGGCCTCCAGCACCACGTGCCGGGTACAGGTGTCGATCCCCAGTGTTCTACTATTGTACACGAAGTTAAGGAAGGAATAGATATGCAATCAAGCCCTTTTCATTCTCGGAGACAGTGAGGGAAAATTCGATGGAAAGATCTGTTTTATTTTATTGGCGTTCCTCCTCCTGTTAACCATGTTCATGGCGCGTGCTTAGCTTGGCGTTTCTCCGGATTACCCAACCTTCCAGGCTTTAGGTGAGTTAAACACGGCTCCGCTCCAGTTATCTTTCATTTACCTCTCTATATGTAGTCCTCAATTCCTTCTGTCGTTTGGCTCATGCGTAGTCCTGTTTAAGGGTTTTTAACATAAAATCTGTTTCGTTGTTCTTATGCAGACTTCTCACCTTCAGGTGCGATCCTTCGCGCTCCGGCTCGGATGTAAATCTCCAGCTCCGCCCCACCACGGGGTTTCAATGGGTGAGTTCTCAAATCTCCGCTTACACTCTAAATAATGGTAACTATATCTCTCAGTTTCCAGAGTTAAATCATTCTAATTCCCCTGTCGTATTCTGCAGGCCGGGACAGTCCGACGAGTATAAACCCTCTTATCAGGTGAGTTAGTTTATCCCGCCTCTCCTATCTGACTAGACTTCCTCCCCTTCTCGGTTTATCTAACAAGTTCTCTTTTCGTTTGCTATGCAGAGCAGGTGGGGAAAAACCTTCGATGAACAACTCCATATGCTATTCAATATCACAGTTTGTTTGGCTGAAGAAGAGACTAAGAAACACTCTTTTTCACAGGTATTCCACCCATCTTGCGAGCATGAGGTTATGGCTTGGTTGACAGGGTGCATACTCTCTGTGTTACCGCGTCATACATATTAGGGTGTTGAGAAATCTTCTAGGATTTTAATCTGTTCCTTCCCGAGCTTCGTCTCAGTAGTTTTCCTTTTTATGAATTGCTTCGTAGAACATTCTAGCTTTTTATGTCGCGAAATGAAGCTCTGTTGACTCTTCTATAGCAGTTTAATTATTTTACTGGAAGAAAAAATACTTTGACAATATATATATAATTTTACGGCATGGAAATCTTGTCTTTCTCTGTTTATCAACAGTATACACAAAAAGGGTTTTCAAGAACTATTTGCATGTTTATCTGGATGCATGGTTTGCTTATTTCAGATTCTGTACTATTTTGTATAACGATTTAGAATTTGCAGGAATACCGCTCTCAGCTTTTACTCCTGGGTTTGGTATTCAGAAATCGATTATAGATGATTCCTGTGCTTTATACTTTTCATTTGGTTTTTCGGCCATTCCCTACAGGCCGCGAAGTTCCTTGTTACAGTCACGTTTATTATGCATGTCTCCTATATGATTTTGTTTTATCCGTTTCATGCAGCCAATCATATGTTCTCCGTAGCATTATTCTACTCTGGTTTAATAGTTTTATAAGACTCTCCGGCACTGGCCGCCGTTATCTTGGCCAAGTATAGCTATCTTAAATAAAGGGACAGGGGTAGGGTAGGGTTTCCACCCTGCCCGGCCCTACAAGTTCTTTCTAGCTTATCTCTCTCGACTAGTACAAGAAAAGAGAAGAAACAAAATAATAACACGAAGTGGGCTTTCTTGGTAAGGGTTAATCAATGTTCACTGTTGTTGCATGTTAATAACTCTGTCTTATTTTAGTATTTCTATACCACTGAATTACATTCTGCTGTAACTTGAGATTCGATTCTATGTTTACACTACTGGTTTTGCTTAATATTAGATGCGTTTCAGCTAACTCGTGATTCCTCATTTTATATAAAAGGATAAATGATGCATTGATATTTCTGTATATTTCTTGACTATCTATGCTATACTACATTACTGAGCATAAAGAATGTTGCTTTCATGTAGTTTTCACCTTTCCAGTTTAGCTGTCAATTCACTGAATAGTTGCCAGTATAATATTTTCATCTATACAATTTATCTGCAAAGATTCCTACTATTCCAAGCTAAAAGAAAATTTGAAGTAATCTATTTTTTTTATCAGATACTAATCATAACCAGAACAACATTACTTAGAGTCTAGGTCTTGCGGTGTACTTATCTGACAGGAGTACATTAACCCTTAAACCGTGGTCCTCCCAACCATCAAGGGAGTCAATAACGTCCTCCTCTTGCCCCCTAGCTCCAGAATATCAATCGGTGCCACGGGAACAAAGAATAAAGCTTCTTTCATGACCTCTAGATGGCCTATCCAGCCATAGACAGTTCTGGTTTTATGGTTTTCAGTGACTGCTTCTCCACTGGTCTATCACCCAGCTCTAGAGATTACTGCACTTACCCTTTTTCTAGAAACTCACATAAACCCTATCCCTCTCCTGGGATTTTCTTTTATCCCTGGAGGGTAGGTAACTATCTTCTAACTGTTCCCAACCACCCATTCTTGGATACTTTACCACAGTTTAAGAAATTCCCTTTTTTTATTTTCTAACTCAATAATTCCAAGCACAATGGCGTTTTTTTTTTCTTTTACCAAAAATTATTTAAACAAAATAAAAATAAACAACTTGTCTTTTCAGTTTATTCATACTAATTAGCTCTTAATGAGGCTGTCACACACACACACACACACACACACACACACACACACACACACACACACACACACAATATATATATATTACTTTAATTTATCTATATTTAAAGGGTAGTTAAGAAAGATATAATATTAAAAATTAATTTCTTTTATTTACATAGTTATTTGTTGTCAAAATTGATATCCATTTTAATTTCTTTTTGATATTGAGTGGTAAAGTTGGTTTATTCTAGTTCAATACATTCAAAAAGACTCTATTTTACTTTATGGTCATTGGAAAAAGGCCAAAATAATATTTGACATGGATGGATATTTCATTTTATTTTGTTAATTATCAATGTCATAATGATGTTACGATTTACATTATGGGCCTTGGAAAAAGGCAAAATAATATTTGTCATGCATGGATATTTTATTTTATTTTGTTAATTATCAGTGTTGTAATGATGTTGGGTTGATCATAAAGTCACAATGGGACACACGGTTAAAAGAGGTTCAGAGCTAGGTAGTTGGATAGTTATGGGCTAGGTGATTACCTACCCAAGTTCTTCCTTGTAAATAAAAATCCTTCCAAAAATAGGTTTGAGGAACCTCGGGAGAAAAAGAGAGCAAAAATAGAGGAAAGATCTGAAAGGAATAATATTTTGCTAAAAGGATACCAGACCTGGTTGGCGACTGGAATCCATCTGAGACTTGAGTGCTCATATAAATTTTATCAACCAAGTCTGGTTTGGAACAAATGGTCATTGGAGGAAAAAATCTAAGTTGATAATTGTCGTGGAACTACACTAGATGTAGAACAAGCTTGGTGGAAGAAAAAATATAAGGTTGCTCTTATTGGTTGGGTGAAGCTCTAGGTAACTCGATATTTTTTGATTGCTGCACAACCAGTCTCAGACTAAAGAGTTAGATAAGTATTGAAAATTTATTTCCTATGATAGTTTTATAACAGATTTTGGAATTAGGTTGGTAAGTTGGTTAATTGTTAATTTTATAAAATTTAAAAGTTTTGTGTCTTCTTATTGGAAATGTTCATGCTTATCATTTAAAATATAGAGTCTACATTTATTGTAATTTATCCATTTAGGGATTAGTTCCCAAGCTGAGTCAACCTCAATCGACAACCTGGGTACAATCCTTTGTACCACTAGATGAAATTGTGTGGAGTTTCTTTTAAAAAAATTAATTTTATAACATTATGATTCGAAGGAAAATGACGAGCTAATAAGAACAAAAAAAAAATTGGTGTTAAGGTTTTTAGTTGGAAACAAAAAGGGGTCGTGTGGAAAAGCCTCATAAACTAAATAGGGGAAGAACAACATTTTAAATGGTGGTCGAATAGTAATTCATATCATTATGAATACAAGGATGTTTAAGAACTGAGACATAAATATTAGAAGATACATGCTTTATTTAAAATAAATAAAGAAATGAGATTAACCCTGCAAATTCATAAATAATTCTTTAAAAAAGAAAATAGGAGTTATAACCGAATAACAACAATAAAAAAATCAATAATAATTGACAGTATTAAAAAACAAATACAAAAAAGAATAAGTCACTTTTAAAACATTTGAGCATGATGTTAAACTTAGAAATAAACGCTCACAAGAAATTAACAGGGCTCATCAGTATAAACTTTCATATAACAACTCAATCAACGTTTGAAAACTAGCATGCATACAATGAGCCTACATGCTTGTTTGACATAGAAATTATTATAATATATCATGAGAGCATATTAAAAAATAAGAATAGATAAACAAAAATGTCCTTCAAATTTCATAGGAACATTAAATGCAGTCACTAGAAAATAGCTAAGGACGACCCCTTTAATGAAACATAGTCTAAGGAAATTACATAGTTGGGTACATTGATTCTTTTCAAGAACTAAGGTCATTGTGGTGGAAGTAGTATTCTTTACAAAATATAATTTATATATATACTAGTTAGTACTTCCTTATTTAACTGGGTAAGAAGTCATGGCAGGAGCTAAGGTCAAGACTAACAAAACTAGGACTGACATCTTAAAACCTTGTTGGAAAAGAAAAAATAAAACCCTAGTTACCAAGGAATAGAAATGATGCCATCCATGGCTTCAAAATCCTCAAAGTGTGAGAAAGGTTGAGAACGTGTAGAAATCCGACAAACTAAACACAAGTTAGTCGTGGTTAGTAAGGAACCTAGAAAAACTTGGATGAAGGTTTAGCATAGGGTTTCAAAGAGGAATTGCTAGGATGTTTTACCTGCAACCATGCAAGAAAACTCAAGTCTGCAAGTATGTTTCATTATGAGATAAATACTTAAGAAAATTCAAGGATATGGAAAGTAAATTTGAATATTTACTTGAGAAAACCATTGTCATTTACAGTCATTGTGTCTCCTAGTAGTCCGTGTAGGAAAAATGGTTTTCTCACCTCGCAAGGGCTTGAAGTTGTAAGTGTCGAGAATTGACCCTCTAGAGTAAGGGAATCGTACCTGAAATGAACCAAAAACCAATTTAATGTATGACCAGAGTAAAAATGAGGGCAACACACAAAAAAAAATGGTAAAAATAGAACCTGTATCAAAACCATGAGGGTATTTGGTATATGGAAGTTGTAAAACCATCGAAGCATTATTGTTGGCAGATTTTTCCTTACAATAGTTGCAGAGACCAAATTCTTAAGGAATAAAAGATGGAATGAGTGGTGGGATTCCATGGTACGTTGGTTAGTTACATGAAAAACACTCACATCCACCTCAACCATTTGATCAAATTGTAGGTACCTGCACCATATATGTTTCCCACATCTCTAGAAATGAACCAAGATACCAAGTGGCATGAATCCAAAGGAGTCTCCAGAAAGTTCCCATTGGTGACATCAATTTCTATGATGCATTAACTAAGTGCAAGTTGGTTATAAGAATTAATATATGTTCTAAATGAAGTTCAACATAGAAATAGAGTTGTATTTTATGCTCCAAGGTAAATCATATGTATTTATTAATATTATCATATTAAACAAATATACAAATAATAATATTCCAATGTATGATATTGTAGAGTAAAATAAAAATCGTTTGAGATATGTTACATGTGGTATCAGAGCTGAGTTCTAATACTATGGCCTAATTGGGTGATCTGTATAATAATAAAAAAATTTCATGTGTACAAAGAGGAGGAATCGTGAGGAGAGGAGGTGGAAGTACAAAACCCATACAACCATCAATGTTAGCATGATGAAAATCATTCAATTAAAACCTAGAAATGTGGGTCCAATTAGTAGAAGAAATGTGAAATAAAAATTCTAAGTTATTTGACACAACCGAGTAATTGAAAAATATGATATGGCAAGACTAAGAGCTAATAATGAAAAGTTTATGTAGGAAGAGTAAAGGTTGATAACTCAGAGTCTGGAGGTGACAAAGAAGATAACAAGGAATAATATGGAAATGTGTTGACACAAAAGGATCTAAGAGAAATAAAAGTGAACTAGAGGGAGAATTCAAGAAAATAAAACCCCCTATATTTAATGGTGAGGCATAAGAATTTGTTGAAGTATGGTTGATCAATATGAATAAATATTTCCATATTTATGAATAACATAACAACTTGGAGGATTGACTTGAAATCTATCAATTGCAAGGCAAAGAACCTTGTAATGGGAATATACTAAAACAATAATAAGTATTAATGAGAAACAAGCAATGTGGGAAACCTTCCAAGGATATTTAAAAGACAAATATTTAACAAAATGATTTTATGATGGGAAAAAAAAATATTTCCATGACCTTAAACTGGGATAGCTTACAGTGGATGATTTTATCACAAATTTTACATCATTACTAAGGTATGTTCCTCATATACCAGAGAATAAAGGAAAATTAAAATGATTCATTAGTATTTTGTTGACATGCATGAAAGAGTGACTAGAATTTGACAACCCAAAAATGATGGATGAGGCTATTAAGAAGGCCCAAATATGATACCAATAGACGAAATAGAAAGGGAACAATAATAAAAAATGGGGTAGTAAAAAGGAACATAATCATTAGCAGAATATGAAAGGGGTAAAATATGCAAGTTTCAAAGGTCCATATACAAATTAGAAAAGTAAACATTCTGGGAGGTTCAAAAAAAAATCTAAATTAAAAGGTGAGAGAACCCCTACTGAACAACATAATAGATCTGAGTTTTACCAATTAATAAAACCACCACAAAATTTTTGGGTATGTCGAAGACCGCTAACTGTTAAAATGCGTCCTTATCAAAGGGGATTTGATTTAGTAGAACATATTCAAGAAGAAACGAGAGTAGGGGAGGCAGCTAGGAGCTTACCAAGGATAAACATGACCTTAGGCGATCACCAAGAAGAAGAATAGAAAACCATTGTGGATTTTGAAGTTAAGCTCCTTAACCAAGCTATGTATATCTTGATTGATCACAAAGCCATCCTAAGTTATGTAATACCTAAAATTATGGAAAAATTCCATTTGCAGGTAACAAAGTTTAAAAACTAGAGACTAGTTTAGTTGGCCACAGCAGGCAAGAGAAGGGTGGCAATGAATGTGGATAACTACCATGTAATGCTGACAAATCATTGAATAGTAGTAAATTTAGATGTATTATCCTTAGGGTCATGTGATATTTTGATTGGGATGGGCTAGCCTAAGAAATAATGGTCTCTTATAAATGCTAGAAACAAAACCCTAGGTTTCCATAATCAAGAAGAAGTTACACAGGAACTCTCAGGAATTAAGAGACCTTTCAAATTAAGACCCATCACAACCACACAATTAGAAAAATGCCTTAGAAGATTATTTCATATTTATGTTTTTATGGTGGGGTATACTAACAATAAAGAATAGAGAACAACAATGGAAACCTTAAAAATTGTGAAAGACAATGCTGATGTTCCGTGAAGAAATCCCTGGATTTCCTTCTAAATGGGACATAGACTTTACAATTGAATTGATCTCGGGATCTGAATTAGTATCTATAGCTCCATATAATATTACAATAACAAAATTATCATAGTTGGAAATGTAGCTACAAGATCTATTAGATAAAAATTTATTTGCCCCACTATATCATCATGGGGAGCTTTTGTACTGTTCGTTAAAAAAACGATGGTACCTTACGATTGTGTGCTGATTATATTCAATTAAATAAACAGATTGTTAAAAATAAATACTTGTTTCCTAGAATAAATTTTGTATTTGAATAAGTAAAATGTGTGACTGTGTTTTCAAAGATTGATTTACGTATTGGGTATCACCATACTAGAATAAAGGAGGAGGATATATGCAAGACAAATTTCATTTTTTGCTATGAGTACTATGAATTCATAGTTTTTCATATTCGACTTAAAATAGTCCAACTACCTTCTTCTTAAATTTATACTTATTTTCATTGATGATATTTTTATCTACTCTAAAAATATAGAGAATAACAACCATATGTAAATTTTTCTAAAAATATTAAGGTAACACCAATTATACGTGAATTACAGAAAGTGTGAGTTATGTAAGGATTAAATTCAATATTTGGGTCATGTCATAACTCTGGATGGAATTGCAATAAATTCAGAAAAGATCAAGACTATAATTGATTGTCTTGTCCCAATAAATGTGGTGGGTATTGGATATTTTATATCATTAGTTAGATATTATCGACATTTTATTGAAGTGTTCTCAAAAATATCCTATCCCATTACTTATGTACAAAAAAATCTAAGGACTTTCTTGTCAAGCTTTGAGTGTCAAAATAGTTTTGATGAAGAAAAACATTCACTCACCACAACCCCCATTTTAAGAATTATTTATCCAAAGAAGGAGTTTTTTGTTTACAAAGATGATAGTAAGAAAGGAGTAAGAGACATTCTAATGCAAGAGGGAAAAGTTTTCACCTATGAGTCTTGTAATTTAAAATAACATGAACACAAATACTCTTCTTACGATTTGGAACTGGAAGCAGTAGTCCATGATTTGAAAATGTGGCGACATTATCTACATGGAAAAAAATTTAAATTAATGACAAATCATAGTAGTTTAAAAAATTATTTTAAACATCCCATGTTAAGTTCACAATTGACTCGATGGGTTTACTTTTGACGGAATTCAAATCTAACATCAAACATCTTAAAGGAAAAGAGAACCGGGTAGTGGATGCCTTGAGGAGAAAACTAATTTTTTTTGTACAAAATTTCATTTAGCTAAGTTAAGATTGATTTCATAAAATTAATTCAGAATGCTATCCTAAAACAATTTTTATGGCAACAAGAAGAGTTACAACATACCAATGAAAAAGAGTTGGGTTATGAAACAAATGAAGACAAGGTGTTGATGTACAGAGGAAAATTTTATGTCCCAAATTAGTAAGAATTGAAACAGTTAATTCTGTATGAATGTCATATGAGCCCATATGCTGCTCACTGAGATACCAAAAACAACTTACTACTTTGAAGAAGGATTATTTTTTTCTAGGGATGAAAAAAGAATTTGTGGAGTACTTGACTTGGTGTTTGGAATGTAAACTAGTAAAATTTGAACATCAACACCTTAATGACATCCTTCATCCACTGCCCATACCTAAATCTATATGGGGAAGTCCTCAGACTTGATTTATTCTAGGACTACCTAAAATAAAGAGGTAGAATGATTATATAATTGTAGTGGTGGATAAATTAAGTAAAGCTTCACATTTTATACAATTCCAATATTCCTTCAAAGCAATACAGATTGTTGATATTTTTATGAGGGAAATATTTAGACTACATGGAATATGTAAGGAGGTAATATCATATAGAAATGTAAAGTTCACGTCATCCTTTTGGAATTCCATGTTCAATGGATTCGGTACACATGTAGAATTCTGTACTGCCTATCATCCTCAAACGAATGGGAAAATGGAAAGGGTGAACCAAATTCTGAAGTATATATTTAGAATGTAAATAATCCAGCAACAAAGTTAGTGGGAAAAATACATTCACTTAGTATATTTTTCCTACAAAACAAACTATCATACCTCCTCATAGATGAGTCCATTTGAGGTGTTATATGGACATAAATGTAGAAAACCTCTTAATTAGAACAACCCCGAAGATAAATTAATGTTAGGGCCAGATGTTTTAAAAGAAATGGAAGCCATGGTGAAAAAGGTGAGGATGAATGTAAAGCCTGCAGACGATAGGCAAAAGACTTATGCTTTTAAGAAGTTAATCTATTGATAATTTAAAGTATGAGTTCATGTGTATGTACATGTGAACCCTAAAATAAATATCTCGCATTGGGGAGGTTGTGCCAAATTGGCCCCTTGGTTTTGTGGCCCATTCCAAATTCGGCCTCAAATTGTTTGAGTAGCTTATCAGCTAGCCCTACCTATTCATATACATGTGCATAATGTCTTTTATTTATTATTGTTAAAGAAATATATTTATTATCCCACACACGTTATTAATTGGAAATATATACAACTAAGATAATTTATGATATTTCATAGAAATGCATGTTCATTATTTTTGCCTGTATGAGCTAATGATACCTCGTTGGTTGTAACTATAGGCCGAACTAGAAAGCTAATTTTTTCTGAACCCCTATGTATACTTGAGGAGAGAGAAGCAATTCTGCAGAGATACGTTATCACTAAAGTTACAGTGAAGTGGTGGCACTTTAGCCCAGAGGAGGCTACCTCAAGAGATGATAAATTTATAAAAGAGTCCTTTCCTTGCGTGATCTAAGAGCTTGGAAGATATCAGTATAGTATTTAACTCAAGCGGGGAGGTGGAGATGTGACATACCTTGGTTGACCTAGATCTTGGGATGAGGGCCCCAAATATAAAAAGTTGAAATGGATCTTCAAGAGGCGAGCCCCCCAAGATATGAACAATTGAAATGAAATAAAAAGAAAAAACAATGTCGCGAAAAAAACCAATAAGCAAATTCTTTGACAAAATAGAGAATACTAAAGATACATTGTGGTTAAGTGTTAGTGTCCTTTTACAAATGACTTGGGTTGTTTCTATAAGTCTTTAATTACAATACTATAGAAAATTTGCGATGCATGTCATCATATGGAATTTAATATCAAGGGTGAGTCAAATGTCATAGGTGGACTTCAATTAAGTCACTGCTGATGATTCCATGGTGATGAATAATATCAATAGATGTAAATTACCATGGTGAGTGAATACGGTTAGTGAAAGTACTTTCCATCTGCATCATCTCAAGCCTTGTAAAGAAATGGTCCCACATATGAAGTTCAGCTTAGAAGCTTCCGCTGAATATGGAGGACCCGTTCAAGAGATGGAAGCCTTGTGTGGTTAAACCAGGTAATCGTAGTAGTCCTATTCCAAGGATAGAGATACCCATAATTTTATGACCAACTGTAATATTTGTTAAAGGTGGGGCCTAGAAAAATTGACTTTAATTAGCGGGTTTGTGGATGACTCATGAATTTGATGATGATTTTTGATGAATCTAGAAGGTGCAGCATGAGCATATCTGAGTGTGGAGGGCACGTCTCAAATAGAACCTATAGTCGGAAGTTCACATGTTGAAAATGCGTGAATGTGAAGTAGGTGCCTACTAAGTAGTGGGGTGGGAGGGCACATCTCAGGGAACCTACTTGTAATGTTGTTCCAAATACATATATTTGTTTAAAATGAGAATAACCCAGAATCCAACTTTCATTGATAAAATACTAGCTTTTTGAAATAATATGTCCCATTCTACATCTCTCCTATGGGATCTAAATCCCTATCTGTAGAGCTAGCCTGAAACTCATGTTTGCTTTGCAATTGTCATCACGATCACAAAAATTCCTGAAAAAATAGTTGATTTTAAACTCAGCGATATCTCTCTCATTTGAACTATGATTCGACCAATTTGTTTTGAAATTGGGTAATTTTTCAAAGAAGAGCTAGTGAGATGCAATCATACTTCGAAATTCTCGTAATAATGAAAAAATTGACAAGAGAGCCGATCGATTAACAATTGTCATTAGAAATACTTTACGCGCAACAAAGTTTGATTTTAAATCAAGTGATATATCCCACATCCAGACTCGCATTGATTTGACTTTTTTTGAATTTAGATACTTTCGCATGTTTCAATCAGATCTGATATGTTATTTTTATAATCACCAAAGTTTCAAATATTATCTGCAATCTCACTTCCCAAAAAAATCCTACAAAAAAAGAAAAAAATTATTTTCTCCTACACAAGAAACTACTCATGAGGTCATATCACATGTCATGAATTTTTGTTTGAATATTGTTGATGAAATATCTGAAACTTGAAATATGCATGAAACCTTGATTCCTAGGGATCCATAATCGAACTCATATCACTAATCGGGATATTGGGGAGCAGGTCCCAAGATCTAAAAATTGAAATTCGAGTCTTCAGGAGAGGAGGCTCCAAGATATAAAAAATTAAATCGTAGAAAAATGATGAGAAACCAGCAATAAACAAAAACCACATAGAAATATATATTAAAATAGAGAATAATTAATAAAACCTACGATTGTGGTGGATCAATACGGCCTTTTAGAAAATGTGACTTGTTACTTAGTAGTACTTTTTTAGTTACAATGCCCATAAATTACAAGTTCCATGAGCTGGTAGATAGCAATATGAATGAATCTAATGGTAAAATGGCACTCACAATATGATGGGTGGATAAATACCATGGTGAAGATGAATACCATAGGTGAATAAATACCATGGAGTGAATGAATACCATGGATAGATGAAAATTTCATTTAGCCGCATCATTGGTAAATTTGGTTGATTTCTCATTTATTAGTAGTTAAACAATGTATTTTACCTTCTAGTGAGTGAAAATTTCCAAAACAAATATTTGATATGGATAGATATTTTATATTGTTTGTTAATTATCAATGCTATAATCGATGTTGCTAGATGATCAAAACTAGGGATTTGTAGAGCTTACTCCTAAAAGAGGTTTGCTACACCAAATGTTGTATAGTTATGAGACATAGGTAGTTACCTTTCCAAGCTCTTCCCTGCGAAATAATAATCCTTCCAAAAAAGCTGATGATGGTTGAGGAACGTGGAGTGAAAAAAAGAGGAAAAGCAATAGTCCTTCCAAAAAAATGATATGGTTGAGAACGTGAGGTGACAAAGCAAAGACATGAAGGAAAAGAAGAGAGTACTAAAATGATTCCCAAACCCAGCGTTGACTCGAGTGGAATCCATCATGAGTCACTCTGAACTTGAGCCTCAATTCATTTTATCTACTAATTCTAGTTGTGACGAGACCGTTCATTGGATGAAACAAAAGTCCCAAAATCAATAACTTTCTGAAGAACTGGCGACCAGTTGGGGAACAATCTTGGGGGAAGACACCGTGTATTATGGGTCTCATTGATTGGGAGGGAGTTATTTGTACTAAGATATTTTTCATCGCTGCAAAGTCGAGTTCAAGATCTGAAGAATTCAAATAATTATTGCAAATTTATTTCCATGACAATTGTTTAAAGAAATTTGATTATTAGGCACGTAAGCTTCGGTTATTGTTAACTTTAGAAAATGTAGTAGTTCGACTATCTTCTGATTTAGCAAATTATTATTGTATCATTTAAAATATATATAGTTTACATTGATTGTGAATTTATCAATTTTAGGTTTAGTTCCCAAGTCGAGTCGTACTGAATTAACATCATCAGAGTACAATCCCCTATGACGGCTAGCATGAAAAATGTGGAGATTTTATTTTAAAAAAGCAATTTCTGACAATATGTTTCAAGGGAAGACGACAAGCTGATGTGAACTATCCAAAAAATGATGTGTTAGGGTTTTGTAGTTGGAAAACAAAAGTGAGTTGTGTGAAACATACCTCATAAAATCCTAACAGGGGAAAAACAACATTGTAAATTGCTCGGGCTAGAACAATAATTTATGTCGTATTATAGAACACAAGGTGTTTTAAAATCCTGAGACATAAATCTTACAAGATATAGTTTTCATTTAAATGAAATAAAAGAAACAACTATTAACTCCTTTCAAAAAATAATTTGTTTGAAGAAATATTAGCAACAATCGAAACAGTAATAATAATCAATCGATAGTGTTTACGACACCTAATATAATCAAAATATCAGTCTTTTTTTAAAACACGTGACCACTGATCTGAAATCATGAAAAGAAATGACTCACAAGAACTTACGAGGGCTCATCAACTATAAAATTCTTTCATACCATAGCTCTACCAACATTCCTAAACTAGCATGCATATCAAAATGCAGAGCAGTACACAGAGATCAACATACAACACATATAGCAATTCACTCATCAATCGCAATATCACAGCGAGCATCATATCGAGGTGAATTCTGTCTACAGTTCATATTCATGTCTAAGCTCCTTGGGGCAAATCGTTCCTCAAACTATCTTGTATCAAAACAGTTTCACATCAACATTATCATGGGAGGGTGAAATTTTTTTAGTTGTCATATCCAAAGTGAGTTCTTGCCTTCATGTCGTAATACCATTTTAAAGGTACCTGGCTCCTCGAATCCTCTGCACTTAAAAATAGGTCAATTAACATTTATCACATTTATATTCTTGAAAGATAAGCCTATCTAATCAAATTTTTAATTTTTCTTTTAACGTGTGATACCCTTTTATGTTTCTATGTAATATCTTTTTTGTTTTTAGATTGAGTCATTTATAGTGTTGTGAGCAATAGAAAATCCATGAGTAGACTAGATTTAAAATCGACAGATAAAATATGATGATGTAATAAATAAATTTATTAATAGAGAAAAGTGAAAATTGGAAAATTTCTTAGGTAATACAACTAGAATTAAAGGTATTATTTCCAACATGGAAACCAAGGTTGAGTGGATAATATCAAGATAATATTCCCTTTATCACTTCTAAAAATGAAGCTAGTGGTTCAGTTAATAACATTTAATATGATTGGAAAATAAAATCTATTAAACCACCTACATTGTAAAGAAAAAAACATTGATAGGTGAAGTTAAAGTGTTGTGGAGATAAAAGTGATGTAGAAGATAAAGTGTATTTCAAAGAAAATACATGTTTTTAGAAAATATATATATATATATAAATATACTATATATATAACCTTAGAAGATTAGTAGGTTGGAGACCTCAGAAAGCTAGATAGTCCCTTTGCAGGAAATATATGACAGGAATTAAGAGTCATAAATATACTGTAATGTGGAATCACAAAAAACGATTGTTGATGTCGGCATTGCATAGATCTAGTGCTCGGGTGGAAACTTGCGAAGACCCTTTCAAAGTTGGGAAGATGTGTCCATCACAAGTGCAGGTTTCCATTAGTAAAGTCGTATTCGAAGTTGCGTAGAGTTATTAACTATTGTTCTAATCAGAAATTGTGAACATAGTGAGTTTATTTTAAAAAGCATGAAATGGCAACTATATTATGTATAACAACTTGAGGAATATTGTATAATCTTAGCTTAAAGGGTTGTTGTACTGATTGAATATGTGATAGATAGATAGTTGTCATAGATTTGAGATATCGATAGATGGAAGATAGTAGTATAATTATGAAATATGTATGATATAGAAATAAATATTTCTGCTCAATGAGTACTCTACTATAGGGGTTGAAGTTCTTACACTAGAATGATTATCATTTTGAAATAAAAATTAATCTCAAAATTTATAGTTTTAGTTGAATATCATTAGAAATTTCTCGTCTGAATTCTAGATTATTTGTATGCTACATGTAGGGATTTGGAATATAACCATTTCACCTAAACTTTTTCTACGGGAACATCTAGGAGTTGCTATATGTAATCATGGAATTATTAAAAATCTCAGCTATTAATTACAAGTGAAAGCTGAAGATATAGAAAATTCCAGTCAGAGATGATTCTCTCTAGCATATATGTGTCATTAAAAACGGTACGATCTAGATTATGATAAAAAAAAAGAAATAAATGTGAACTACAGAAGACTAGGAGCTTTCAAAATTAGTTGCATAATCGCTCGCTACGTCATATTACCATTTTCAAACATCAATAGGAATTAATGATCTAGTTTTGGAGTACAAATTAATTGGTACTTTACATTTTATAAGTTATATAAGTTGGTATATATAAATGAAAGAATTTTAGGTAATTAATGAATTCACATGCACCAAATGGGGGTGGATGATGTTTTGGACAAGCATTTATCTTTAGTCGCATAAAATTAAATATATATCTAGTGTGCTCTCAATGTAAAGCTAAAGAATATACCTAATTAAATGCATAAGAATATGTGTTAGACATATGTATAGGTGAAATAAATCAAATTCGTAGTTAAGATCAATGAATAAAGAGCATGGATGTTGAATGGTATTAATTCATTTTTAGAAAGGAATAGGGAGAGCCCAAAGTTATTCCTACCCTTAAATGCATATTCAATAGATATTGTTTTTGAAGAAATAAATTTGAATTAAAACATCTAGTTAATATCATGCACATGGATATAGGTAATAAAAATATATGTTCTCATACTCTAATATATTTATGAGTAATAATGAATAACATGCGAGATAGTACTTCATGAGATAATAATAGTAGTGGAAGAGATTAGCATAGGTGTAGGAAGATGAATACATTTTCCTAAATGAAAGAGTATAAAGAAGACTAATGTGAAAACTTACTACGTATCAAGAAGATACAAGAGATACTACTCGATTAGTAAAATTATGCAGAATACATATATTAGTTAATAACATATAATATTAATAAAAAATAAAATGGAGAGTATTTAATGAGGGGTATTCAAATTAAATACAAATACAACAAGGAAAAAAAATTGCAAATAGCTTTTAAGCACATCAATCTACCCATACAACATACATACATGAGCCATATAACATACATAGATAGGCCCAGTTTTCTTTCCTTCAATTATTTTGTGGTTATATTTTTCTTTTTCTTTAATTTTCAGTTTTCAAAAGTATTTGAATTTGAGGTACAAATTTTGAAGAAATGAATGTGATTTTTTATTATAATATTTATCATAAAAATTAAAAAATATATATTATAATATGTATTTGTTTTTTTAAATGGATTAGATTTCTAATATGATTTGACTTTTCTCTATTTATTTGACTATAAATTTTCATAAAATTCTTCCAAATTAATTTCTACTACTAAAAATGGCAGATTTTTCATAATGTTGACTATTCACTAAAACACTACTTCTAAGGCAATAAAAACTCCCATTTAAAATTTTGGTGATGTTTCAAGCATTTCATATTTGTGTACACATTTCATTTTTTACTTTATGTAATGTAGCTATCGGAGTGGTATTAAAACAAAAATGAAGAAGGTTATAATTGAAGGAAAAAAAATTCTCTTACAAAAAGAGTACATGTATGTAGTGTTGTGTGGGTGATTGAGTGTCTGAAAAGGTGTAGTAAATGCCATAAAATATATTAAATGTCATTTTTTAAATGACTATTAAATACCTAAAACATGATTTAAACAATTTCTCTTACAAAAGTCGTCACTAAATACTTAGTATAGCATATTAAATGTTACTTGCTAGAGAAAGTCTTTATGAAAAACTGATAAAAATGGACAAGATTAAAATAATGTCCCTTAGGACTTTAAAGCACAATATAAACCCTAAATTTAAAATCTGGTGATGTTTGAGACTTAATATATGGGTGTTAGACCCATATATGTATGTTATGGAAATGATTAATGTCATTCTGAAAGGTGTATTAAATACCCTAAGATATATTAAACTATCTTTTAAAAAGACATATTAAATAAAATAAAACATAGAAGAAATGTTCTCTTAAAAAGTGTATTAAATATTTTATAACATATTAAATGTTAAGTATATTAAAGCATGACTACTTTAAAGGAAATAAAATGCCACATTTAGATAATAATACCTTCTCTAAATCATAATATAAACCTAGCATTTAAAACTTTAGTGATAGGTTTCAAGATTTAATATGATGTATGCAAGCCTATATATGTATGTATGTTATGGGTGATTGATGTCTTAAAAGGATGTATTAAATACCTAAAACATATTAAATGTCTTCGTTAAAGTGTATTAAATACCTCAAATATATTGAAATAAGTTCTCTTATGTATTAAAAAGTTTTATATTAACATATTAAATGTTGCTTGCTAAAACATGACTTTTTGAGACTATAAAAATGGCATATTTAAAATAAGTCACCTTGTTCTAAAGCAACTAATAGTAAACTCCACAGTTTAAAATTAGGCGACAGTTTCTATATGTTTGTCCAATATGATGGTGTATTCCCTATATAAAGGTATGGTATCATCGGTCACTTAAAAGATGTAGCTTGAATACCTAGTGTGTATTAAATACTCTTTCTAAAAGCATTATAACCTAAAATATACATCAAGTCTTCAAAAATGTGTATTAAATGACTTTCATAAAATATTAAATGTGTGCTAGTATAAAGCATCATTTCTAAGTGCAAGATTTAAAATAATGTACACTTTATAAAAGCACAAATATAAAATCTAGATTTAAAATTTGGTGATATTTCAAGATTTAATAGTATGAGGTAGCTGACATATATGTACTGTTGTAGTGATGGGTGAGTGATGTCTTAAAAGGTGTATTAAATACCTTTAAAAAACATATTAAAGGTTCTCTCTAAAAAATGTATTAAATACCTCTAAAAACAGTATTAAATGTTCTCTAAATGATATTAAATATTTTAGTAACATATTAAAATGTTAAAAGCTAGCATAAAGCATGACTTCTCGAAAATGGCACGAAAATGATGTGATGAAAATAATCGTTCCTCGCTGTTGTAGAGCTGTCTGATATAAAGCTCCCGATTTAAAAATTTGGTGTTGTTCCGGGATGTAGTATATGGTGTGTGCCCATATAGCTATGTATATGATGCGTGATTGATGTACTTTCAAAAAGTGTCCTTAAATACCCTGAAACATATTAAAACATATTAAATGTTCTCTTAAGGTGTACTAAATGCTAAAAACATGTAAAACATATTAAGACGTTCTCTTAGGTGTATTAAGCACACATAGCATATTAGATGTGAAAATAGCATAAAGCACGACTTATGAAGAAAATACGAATGTGAGATTTAAAAAAATGTCCTTGCTTAAAAGCACCAAATATATTCATAATTTACATTGTTGATATTTTCACAGCTTTAATATATGGTAGTATGCCCATATGTACAGACGTATGGGTGATTGATGTACTAAAATACCTCTAAATAAAATTTGAGCGTTCTCTTAAACAATGTATTAAATACTTTCAAACATATTAATGTCTTTCTCTTAAAATGTGTATTAAATACTTTATAACTATATTAATACTAACTCAGCATAGCTATGACTTACAAAGCAGATAAAAATGCTGAGATTTATAAAGCACCAAAGTACACTCTAGATTTAAAATTGGTTGATGTTTTAAGATTTAATATAAGGTGTATGCCCAAGTATATGTAGTGTTGTATGGAGCAATTGATGTCTTAAAGTGTATTAAATACCCTAAAAATATTAAATGTTCTCTTAAAAATGTATTAAATACCCGTAAAACATATTAGCCAAATGTGCTATTAAAAAGTGTATTAAATGCCTTTATAACATATTAAATGTTGCTAGCATAAATCATAGATTTTATAAGGCAATAAAAATACTAGATTTAAAATAATGTCCCTTATCATATAGTACACATATATAACTCCACATTTAAAATTTGGTGATGTTTCAAGATTTAGTTTATGGCTTATGCCCATATATGTATGTTGTATAGGTGATTGATGTCTTAAAAGGTGTATTAAATACCCTAAAACATATGAAATATTTTTTTTAAGTTATTAAATCCCCAAAACATATTAAAACATATTATATGTTCTCTTAAAATTCGTATTAAATACTTTTGATAACATATTAAATGTTAGCTAGCATAAAGTACATGACTTTGGAGACAATAACAATGTGATATTTAAACTACATCCCTTTGCTTTAAGGTAGCAATATAAAACTAGATAGATTTAAAATTTATGATATTTCAACATTTAATATAGGGTGTATGGGTGATTGATGTCCTAAAAAGGTGTATTAAATACCTAAAACATATTAATTGTTCTCGTTAAAAAATGTATTAAATACCCCTAAAACATATTAAATGTTCCCTTAAAAAGTGCACTACATACTTTTATAACATATATTAAATGTTGTTAGCATAAAGCTATTGACTTCTAGGCAATAAAAATGAGATATTTAAAAATAATTTCCTTTGTTGTAAGAGCACCAATATAAACTCAATATTTAAAATTCTAGACGTTTCAAGATTTAATATATGAAATATTCCCAAATATGTATTTTTTATGTTAATATTAAAGGTATATTAAATACCCTAAAATATATTAAATTTTCTAAAAAAAGATGAAATTCAAAATATATTAAAATTATTCTTAAAATGTATTTAAATACTTTATATTATATTAAATGCTAGCATAAAGCATGACTATAGTGTAATAAAAATAGATTTAAAATAATGTCCTTGTTCTAAAAGAATCATAAAACTCTCATTGAAATTTGGTGATGTTTTTGGATTTAATATATATGTATGCCCATATAAGTAGCGTTTTATATGGAGATTGATGTCTTAAAAGGTGTATTAAATAATTTAACATTATACGAAATGTTCTCTTAAAAAATGTATTAAATACTCTAAAACATATTAAATGTTCTCTTAAAAAAGTGTACTAAATAATTTATAACATATTAAATGTTGCTAGCATAAAGCATGTAGCTTGTGACGATGTAAAAATGCAAGATTTAAAATAATATTCAGTGTTTTAAAGTCACCAATATAAACTCGAGAATTAAAATTTGAAAATGTTTCAAAGTTAACATATAGGAGTTGTCTTTGAAGTAGCGACTTTTTCTTCTGAGTTTCCCCGACTGAATCCCATGAAAACTATTTGAAATAAAATCTTGATTTACGTTATTCTAAAACTAGTTTTTTAATCTATATATGGATTCCAACACCCTAAAAAACAATCTTGTGGAACTTCGATTCTACAAAGTTACCATTCAAACTTCATGTTATCAATGAATTCCTATAGGGATTTTAGAGAAATTAGAACGGAAAAATACTGCATCAGTAAAAAGCCTTCAAAAATTACTACTAAAGATCACTCATTTAATCATTTAATATATGGTGTATGCCCTAGTATATGTGATGTTGTATGGGATGATTGATGTCTTAAAAGTGTATTAAATACCTATAAATATATTCAATCTTTTGCATATAATCTAAAAGAAAGTAGTATGTAAATCTTTAAACAGTATGTAAATGTTGCTAGCATAAACATGACTTAGGAGGAAATAAATCTGAGATTTAAATAAAGCACTCCCTTCTTTGTAAAAAGCACCAATTTAAACTCAGTTTAAAATGTGGTGATGTTTGAATTTAATATGTGGTGTATGTCCATATATGTATGTTGTATAGGGTGCATTGATGTCATACAAAGTTTATTAAATACCCTAAAACATATTAAAATATATTAAATATCTCTTAAAAAGTGTCTTAAATACTTTATAAGATATTAAATATTACTAACACAAGGATGACCGCTAAGATATCAAAATGAGAAGTTTAAAATATGTCAGCACTCTACTGCATATTTAAAGACTTGAATATATGAGTATGCCTATATATGAGTATTCATGTGGTGATTGATGTCACATAAAAAAAGTGTATTAAATACCCTAAAACACATAAAATATTCTCTAAAAATGCTTATTAAATAACCTACAAGACATATTAAATGTTCTCTAAAAAGAGTATGAAATACGATAACATATTAAATGTTGCTAACATAAGAAAGCATGACTTCGAGTGAAGTAAAAATGACACATTTAAAATAATGTTCCCTTGCTCTAAACAACCAATATAAATACGAGATTTGAGTTTTTGAGTGATGTTTCTAAGATTTAATATAAGTGGTATATGCGCCTAAAAGAAATATAAAGGTATGTTAGTATGGAGTGATTGATGTCTTTAGAAAAGTATGATTTAAATACCCTAAAACATATTAAATGTTCTCCTAAAAAAATATATTAAACATACATCTAAAACATATTAAATATTCTATTAAAAATAATAAATACTTTATAATATATTAAATGTTGCCATATAAATCATAACTTTAAGGCAATAAAAAGTATCAAATTTAAAATAATCTCCTTGCTATAAAACACTAATATAAACTCCAAATTTAAAATTTAGTAATATTTCAAGATTTAATATACATGTACCACATTTAAAAATAGCGCTAGAATATCATAAATTTAATTCCCAACCGTTGCTACCGTAAATCTGCAACCTCTGCTCCCTATTTATACTTCCTCACCACCTCAGCTTTTTTTCACCGTTTTTCATTTTCTTTCTTTCTGGAAGTTCATATTAATTTTCTTCACTTGTTATAACGATCATGTATGCCCCTGGAAACCCGCAGGCAACGACTAGTGCCAAGCCATTACTGAAATAAAATCTGAACGAAATCCAGTTGCAGTTGCAGTTACTAATCCTAAAATTGTTTGAATGTGTTTAGGGCTCTGAACTACGGTTAGGAAGTGAGCGGCAGCGGAGTGTTAAATAAACCACACTCCGTTAATACCTTAATTTTGCTGGCTTTAATAGTGACTGTGTTTGTGTTTATAGGCTATGCATTTCTTTAATATACAAAGCGTTTTTTTCCTTCTGAGACGCCTTTCATGGCTTGGCGACATATAATGGTCATCGAGTGGCCAAGGCCTTTATAAAACACAAGAAAAAGAAATAGTAATAATTAAAACGCTTGCAATTTTATTGTACACGCTATTAATTTATAAAGAAAACTTTAATAGTAATGGAGTTTGTTTTTTGTTTAATCTACTGTTTTTTTATTTAGGCAACAAATACTTGGGGATTATAGTTTTTGGGAATATAGTATTTTTTTTCTAAGAATTAGGTTGAACTGACTTTAGTCTTTTTTTTATGATTGGAAATTAAGTTCAACTTTATCAAAAATCCCTAGAGCACCTAAAATTCTGATAATTGTAATCTAAAGTTTTGCAAAACTCCTTATGATAATAACTTAAATTTCTCTATTTTTTTAGACTAATGTTCTTTGTAGTAGATATATAATTGATATAAAACCAACATTAGATTTGATGTTAACTCTCAATCTACCAAAAACCACTTTAGAACCATCTAGGAAACAAATTTTTCAAGATGCAAAACTCTTTTAGTGTAAAATTTGGAAAAAAAGTTTATACCTCTACATATTTTGATTCTTTATACCTTTCGGTACATCAAATATGAATATTTTATATTTAGTTCAAGATGATTATTTTATATTTTTAAAGTGAATATTTTTTAATTTGCTAAGGTAGATATTATTATATATTTTTAAATGTAATGTTAAGTGGTAAAATGTTGCTCAAATATTTTATTCATATTTACTCAAGGTCAAATGAAGCATTACATCTCCTTGATTGTAGGTTGTAAGATACATTTCTTATTTATTTTAGATGTGACATACTAGCTCATGATATTGACTAGTGAAGAAATTACATTTCTCCATATCACTAAAACTTCTAGTAGACAAAATTATGATTTTTTTTACTATCAATTACTTTATCTTCTTTATATATAAAAGTGGATGTAAAATTATAAGTTATTTACACACAGCACATTGAAATGTTTATTTTATGACACACTTGAAATGTTTTTGTATTGATAATATTAACATTTTTGTAAAGGCCTTTTATTATACTTTTTGTAAAATGTAGGGTTACCTCATAACATATTAGTATGTATGATATTGAAATATTGTTCTTTCATAACATATTGGTATGTATCATATTGAAATATTGTTTTGTTATTAACCTTATTTACAGGTGTGCATTAATTTTCTTTATTTCTTTTTTAAATGTGAATGTTACTTGATGACATCTCTCTCTATAACTGTAACTTTATCTCTATAACATATATTGAAATATTATTTGTTATTAACTTTATTTAAGGTGGGTATTATTTTATTTGTTTTAATGTAATGGCCATTTAAGTATTTCTCCATACTAAGCTAGATAGATTTTCAAATTGATAAGGTAAGGTGAAATCTAAATATTATATATATATATATATATATATATATATATATATATGAATAATATAATTTATTCAAATATTTATTTAAGGGCACATATTGAAATATTTTTACAATTGGCAGAAATTATAAATTTATTTTTTAAATTTCTAAATTATTAATATTATTGAAATACATATTTTATGTGTACTACAGACTTTCCACTGATAACATTTCTCTTTTTAATATTACATGTCAATTCTATGTCATCTAATGAATTGACACCTTTCCTTTTTATACTCGGTGTAATATTACACATGTCAACTCCACTTATTGACCTGTATGGAAGAATTACCCATCTCGAGGAGAATTATAATACAATTAGAGATTTTTACTAAGTAAATTAATTTATCTTGTGATATCATAATATGGTGTACAGTGAGTTAATATTAAAGTTCTTTAGAAAGGTGTTTGTGCGAGGACCGTGGGGAGGGGACATTTTAGAACAACCTCAAACATGCATTAATTGAAAGGGCACCCCACCACACCTCATGAGTATTTATTGATTTCATCACTAGCCACTTACTATGAGAAAGTGTTGGAGATCATGTAAAGCAGTTCATTTCAAGGTACTTGTTACATGTTTGTTTCGTGAGTTTGGTTATATTGAGGATTCATGGCTGTACTATAATCACACCAAATGAGCCAAAATGTCACACTCGACAATGAAAAGGGAGAATCTTCTTCATTTCATGGTCTCACATAAAATGAGATGGGTAGATCCCTCAAAGCACTCAGAAACCACTCTTGACATTATCATTCTTTACTGTGTGCAAATTTCTCTAACAACTAACGAGTAATGAAAAAGGTATTTACTATCCCATGTTTTTGTCTTTTTAGTCTTGTTTATTAGTTTTTCTCTTTCATCACTATTGTTTGGCTTAGCATAGAGTCTTTGTCCTAGTTAAATTTTTCTCTTTGGTTCTCCTCTTGTGAAGGTACTTGGTCATAAATTTTTTCTTGCATATGTTCCCTTTGACTAATTGAAAAATTATAGATGTGTAAGTAGGTTCATCTATTTTCTCAATTTTCTACTCTTATCCCTACAATTCAGTCTGATGCAATTCATTATTTTCCAATTGTTTATCTATCCATTATCCATCCCATTTCCCCTCGAATATTTGGTATCTGAACTACGAGGGACACTCGAACTTCCATCAATAATATGACCCATTTGTGTTGGTCATACACATGCCTCTACCAATTTCCTTACTGAATCTCATGTTGTGCCATAAAATGTGGCCTCCATACACCATCTCAAGTGGGTTTCATCCCATTAGCGTGCAGCACCAGTTTTCTACCCCCTCCCAACTAACCATTTTGACTAACATTGCTTCCACCAGAGTGGTTTTCTCACATTTGTCCCCATCTAATCCCTCAACCATAGTAACCCACATTGGTAGTTCAATGGTGCAATAATATATAGTCTCTTTTAATAAGCAGTTTTGTAGTGGATTACTCTACCTCATTTAATTGAATCTCCCATCACTCGGCAAAGAGCATTCGAGATGAGATATTTCCTTGATGATTTCCTTTCTTTATGCAGTGACTCAGAGTCCCAATAATTTTTGTGTTTAAATTATATTCTCTATCATTTAGTTTATAACTATTAAATATTTTAATAATAGAGAGGTTAGGTGCGATCAAGGTGGAAAACACCTGAGGGATCTATTAGTTCTATCCTTGGTGTAAGAAAAAAAATATGAAGAAGCATGCCCCAAAGATGCGTTGAGCTCCTTGGAGTAGAGGATAAAGGAAGAATATACATCATGTAAATGATGGTGGGAAGGTGGGATGGGTGGGAGAAGACTCCCATTTTGTATATATCTACCATCATATGTCAAATAATCATGTTTAGGGTAGAATATGTTGTTATTATATTAGAATCATATTTTCCATATAGGCCACCACATGCCATACTTCACATGTGTATGCTGACTATCATTCTATATATCGCATGTTGTGCCATTTTTTTAAAATGTATACATTTGAGATCATTTTAGTGAGTGTTTCGTGTGTATTAATTCATCTATGTATGAATTTAATGTAAGAAAATCCACGTAGATTTCAAACTTCTATTGATAATATGCTAAAACAAAAAAATAACTTTGAATCTACTCTGTACAAATTAGGGAAACCAGATTAATGCTAAAAATCACATCAACAAGAAAGAGAAAACAATTTCAATCGAGACTAACAAAAAGATTTATCTAAGGGAAGCCTCACCTAAAAACCATGATATGTCTATATTGCATAAGTCATAAAATATGAGAATATTACAGTTTTCTCTTCCTAGAAACTTCGCATTATGTCTATTTCGTTTACTCATTCCATACACGAGCTATTAATACTTAATCAATTCTTGTGGGGCAAGTTGGATGATAAAATTGGAGTCCTTTGGGTTGTAAAGAAATTTCTGACACATTTTTTTATGTAGGATGTGATCTCACTATGAACTGGTAATAATTTTGGATGATTATACAACTAATCGTACACTTCCCTTTACGTCCAATCTCAACTGGTTCTTTCTCAAAACTGACATGCATGAGTTATTTTTTAGTGAATTATCATTTATCTAATCGATCAATGCATGTGAATTAAATCTAATTTAATTCACTTGACCTCTCACTAGTTCCTCAAATAGTTAGAACTAGTTAAACTCATTTTGACTCAAATAAATTTAGTTAATTATTTACAACTCAAAATAAAGTGTAACTAAGCCCCCTAAAACTTAGAGAACACTCTACACGCCTCCTGTTAAACTCTAAACTCAAATTAGTTGAACTAACTAAGCCTTCATTACTTAGTTAATTCATATAATATGTCATGTGATGTGGAATTACAATTTACTTCTAATTTAATTAAGGGAAAATTAAATTAGAAGCCTCCTCTTTTTTCCATTTTCAATATTTCGTCTTGCAAATTTCAACACTCCCTCTCAACAAGAAAGTAATTCAATTCTATCTTGATCTAGTTCTTTTGGAATGTTCTCAATCTAACACTTCTCTCTAGTGTTTTTGCTATTGAAACTTTGAAACTCAAAAGCATCCAAACTGAATCAACTGTGATCAATAAGACGCATCTATCCCTAGAGTCTCTCACTAATACTAGCTACCGCACTATCTCCTGAAAACTTTGTGTTGCTGCTAACTCTGCACTGTTCCATTTTCACTATGGCAAAATTTCCTTTGGGCTCCCTAGTATCATATTTTTTCTTGTCTCTACATATGTTACTATAGCATCTCACTACATCAACTGCCATTGATCCATCTTGCTACCAGATGTTGCCCTCATAGAAAGGGAATGATATATGAGACAAAAAATATTAATGGACCTTTCCCAAATTTCTGCACTCTTGGTAATATTGCTTCACACCACCCCACCTCTCTCTTGGAGGTATGGCTTCATGTGCTCCCTCTACCAACTTAGCTCGAAATTCCCCCCTACCACATGTCTCTCCTTGAGTGCATGTTTTCACTCGGCCTTCTCTTTTCATCTCCAATTGTGAATACTACACAGCTTTATGAGGCTTCTTCTGAGGTTGCATGTTGTGAGACAATTCATGCTCCCTCTCAACTACCAAGTCTCTAACCTTTTCCTTGGTCCTCAAAGCTTTGCATGAATCTTATACCTAAAGTGCATATAGGTTCTTGACTCGCACACCAATCTGTTTCACCTATCCTCTTGTAATCTGCCCAAGGAAAACCTTTCATAGCCATAGACAATGATGGTGTCTCTGGAAACTTGTAGGCAACGAACACGCCATCACTCAATGAAAAAATCATAACAAAATATGGTTACAGTAAAATAGTAATACAATATTGTGGTACTAATTGTTTGAATGTGTGTGTTTAGGGCTCAAGAACGGTCAGGATTTGAGCGCGACAGCAGGGGCATGTATGTGCGTGATGGATATGTTGCGTTGGTGTTAAATAATGTCAGACTCCAATACATATTATGGGTTCAGATAAAGTGAGAATCCATTAATAATTACATTTTCTTGGTAGTTATTAAGACGTGAAATAACCCTTGAAGGGTTTAATTATGATTTTTTCTTTTTGTTTTTTTTTTAATACATAAAACGATTTGGCCACTTTGATGCTTGCTAAATTTAATGCCTTTTTTTTATAGATAAATAACTGATATAAAAACAACATAGATATATAGGAATTAAATTTCTCAAGATGCACAGCTCTTTTTGAGTGTAAAATTTGAAAACAAATTAATACATCGAGAGATTTGATTCCTCGCATCTTGGTACATCTAATATGAATATTTTTTTATTTGTTAATGTAGATATTCTTTTATATTTTTAAGATGGATATTGGCTAATTTCTTAAGGTAGATATTAAATTATATACTTTTAAATGTAATGTTAGCTAGAAACATATTTCTCAGATATTGTATTCATATTTACTCAAGGTGTGCATAGTAGTATGAAAGGATTACATATATCACTTTAAATTGAAATGTTTTAGTCTATATTTTTTTATTAATCATTGTTTTTTAAATACTATATGTGAGCTATACGTTAAACATCCTTGAAGTATCACATCTCCTTCATTATAGGCTGTAAAATCCATTTTATTTTAGATGTGACATGTAAACTCTATATTAACTAGTGAAGGAATTGCATTTCTCCATCATATGAAAAAGTAGAGGCCAAACTACAATTTTTTTTACTATTAATTACTTTATTATATATTGATGTAAAATTATGTTATTTACATAGTACATTGAAATGTTTATTTATGACACAATGAAAGGTTTATGTTGTGTATTGAAATATTTTTTTGTTATTAACATTTTTTAAAAAAAATTAAGGCCCTTTCTGCATAACGTATTAATATGGATGATATCAAAATATTGTTTTGTTATTAAATTTATTTAAGGTGGGAATTATTTTATTTGTTTTTATGTAATGTTACATAACAACATTTATCCCTACTCCTCTATAGAGATTATGGCACCATCCTATAGATATTCAAATATTTTATTTAAGGTGAAGGTTAAAATATTTTATGTTATATATATATGAAGTGATACTGGAATATATGAAAAAACATATGTATTCAAATATTTTATTTAATGGGGATATTGAAATATTTTGAAACAATAAAGATTTTTTTTGTTTCCAATTATTATTTCTCTTTTTATATTACATGTCAATTCTATGTCATGGAATGATTTACACCTTTCCTTTACATGTCAACTCCATATTGATTCATGGAAAAATTACCCATCTCCATCATACTAAAAAGAGGAGGCAATTAGAAAGGAAACTAGATATTTTTTACTATAAATCACTTTATCTTTATATATAAATATGGTGTAAAATTAAGGTTAATAGTAAAGTTCCTCAGTATGTTTGTGCTGGGGAGAGAATTGTTCCACCACCAACCATGTATCAATTGATAGGACATGGAATTATGTCCCATTACCAGTATTATTTATCACTAGCCACACTTACTATGAGCAAGTGTTGGAAATCATGCTTCAAAGTTTCATTTCAAGATACAGGGTTACGTGTTTGTTTCGGGTTTTGGTTATATTGAGAATACACAGCCAGTGAATGGTCGTGTTCTGATTGCACAAGGAATGCGGAGAATGTCCACGTTATTATTGCATAGGGAATGACCAGAATTCTTTTTGAAACTATGAAGAGTATAAATTTAATTTCATGACCTCAATGAAATGAGAGAGGAGGTGATCTCCTACCAATCAAAACCACTTTCTTGAAGGTAGTATCATTATCTATAGTGAAAAATTTATCGAAAAACTATGAAAATGAGTAGGTATTTACCTCCATGGTCTATTTAACCTATTTATCACTTGTTATTTAACTGACCTATTGTTTGGCTTAGCATAGATTCTTTATCATAGTCAATTTTTTTTTGGTTCTCTTCTTCAAAAGGTTTTATTTATTCACAAATTTTTGTTCTTATGTTCCTTTTACTTATTGAAATATTATAATTTTTTATGTAGTTTCATTCATTTTCTCAAATTTCCACTCTTACCCCTACATATCATTCACCATAATCAATTATTTTCCCATTGTTTTTCATCCATTATCCTCCCATTTTCCTGACATTTAGTATGGAACTTAACATGACTCTCAAACTTACGTCATTAATACAACCCATTTGGGTGGGTCATTACATGCCTCCACCACCTTAGACATCCCATCCACCAAAAAAGGTTGCATCCATAGACCATCTCAAGTCGTTTCATCCATTTGGCTGCCGCTTTCTACCCATCCCCCCTCTCAAAAACTATTTTTAGTAACATTTTTACAAGTGGTTTTCCATATTTTCTCCATCTAATCCCTTGAGCATCAAACCAGAAAGGCAGTTCATTTAATGGAATAATAGATGTCTCATTTAAGGAGGTTGTGTAGTGGACTGCTCCACCTAGTAGTGAATCTCCATCATTGGGCGAAAAATTTATGATGAGATGATTTTTTCATGATTCCTGGTGAGCCTTGGTATTGTACCAAGAGTGCTACAACTCCCAGGGGCTACCCTACTTTACTTTATCAACTCGGGGTTCATACAAACTTGGAGGTTATAATGCTACATACACATCATATGCATTATGTTCATGTAATCCTCTTCCTCCTTATGAAAGGGTGCTATTTATAAGGGTTCTCAGTGAATTTCGTCACACTTTAATGAAACTAAACTAAATTGTAGAAAGGAAATTTCAGACGGAAACTAAATTAGATTGCTGAAAAGAAATGACAGAAAGGGAACTAATCTAAATTTATCAAAAGAAATGACAGAAATGAAACTAATTTAATTTGTAGAAAGAGAAATGACATAAAAAACCTAAACTAGATTGTTGGAAAGGAAACTAAATTAAACCACACTTATCTTGGCCAATCGGCCAAATGCACTCTATTTATCTTATTGTCTATCTACCATGCTTCTACCCATGCAACTGAGCTATCCATGACTTAATCCTAATTAAAAGGGTGTTGATTTTGCAGCTTGGAGGAAATAAATAGGGCTAAAGAGGCTAATGGAAGGCTTAGAAGATGAAACAGGGCTTAGAAGTGGAAAGAGGGGGTTTAAACTTGATTAAGACTCTATAGTTTTGCAGAAGGATTTGAAGTAGAATAACTTGAAATATGCAATGGAAGAGATGCAATGTGGAGGTGGGACCGATATCGCAATCATGAATTTGTCAATTTGGATCAGTAAGTGTTAAAGGGAATATGCTAAATAATGGGATGTAGGAAGTGCGATGGGGAAGAGCATTGAAGTGCGATAAAAATATCGCAATCGGAAAAAGAAAGTAGTAAGTATTGGAGAAAAAGGGACAAGGTGCGAAATGAAATTTGTGATGGCTGACATGGAGGTGGGACCGTTGGTGGAGCGCGGTCACAATATCGCAATCGGTAGTTGAAGAAGTAAGTGCGAACGGGAAAAAGTGAAATAATGCGAAGTGCGAAATGCGATATCACAATTCGCAATATCGCAAATCTGGAGGAATCGAGGAAGTGTTGTTTAGGAAAGATTGCGAAGTGCGATTTCGGAAAGGAGATGCAATTGTGGTCGAGCGAAAAGGAAATCTAATGCGATTTGTGCTAAGTATTGAAATAAAATGGGGAAAGGTGTGATATGCGATATGTGATATCCCAGTATCACAATTGGCTACAACGAGCGATAAGTGTTAAAGTAAAAGGGAAAAGTTGCAAAGTGTGATTTGTGAAGTACGATAGCAGGGATTTCGAGGAGGAAAGGTGGAGTTTGACCTTGGATGTTTTTTCAAGATTTTTGTGACTACATAGGGTAAGGCAACCGTGACCAATAAAAACAAATGAATACAGTGGGATGAATGGTTTAATTATTTTTATGAATAGAAAGGTGGGTGCAGTAGTGAGAATAAGTAGGAAAAAACAGATATGGAGGGCGTAATAGCAGTGCACAGAGCATAACAACAGAGATGGAAGGGAGATGGAAGATGAAGTGGGAGTGTTGGAGAACTTCGCTCTGGGCTATACTTCCCATAACTACTATCAACCTTCCTATTTATGCAAGAAAGACAGACAATATGTTCATGAAAATATAACCACTACATTAATCTATTTCCCATAAATCATAAGCAAGAAAGAATTTTTGGTCTATGGGAGAAGGTCTACCCTCCTCGAGCTCTATTGATAGAGTTGAGAGGGGAAGGTTGACCTCACAGCTTTATTGAGTTTATCAACTATTCTACCACTCTATAAGAATATTAAATCTATAGCAAAAGACAATGGCAAGTGAACTAAAACATCAATAAAAATACCAACAAATTAGCTAAATATTCGGAATAAAAACTAGCTAAATGACTTGAAAGAAAATAATGGCAACAATAGAGAAGTTCAGGCACATGGGTTGGGCCCTAATCCACGAGCCCAGATCTTTGGAACTAGATCAATAAAATGGAATCTCTCTAATCATTTCATAAAAAAGAATAGTCTATTACATCCATAAAATTTTTAAGAGACCCTAATGGCTTTACAAAAAAAAATAGAATCCAATGGAATGGAATGGAAGTTGACTAGAATCAACTCACTAGCTAACTAACTCCTTCCTAGCTCTAGATCTCCTCTATTTATTCTATAGGGAAGCTACCAAAAGATCCCTAGAAAATAGTGATTGAGTCCACTTGACTCCGAGTAAACATAGATTGAGTGCGCTTCGTCTTCAGTTGATTGGCTGCCTCTTGGAATTCGAATTGTTGGACACTCCAAGTGAAGTATGGCTTGATTGCACTTCGTCTTGAGTTGCTTGGTTTCCTTTGAGAGTTAGTGAGGGTGGAAAACCCCCTTGAATCTCTCTAATATTTCTCCCTAATTTCTTGATATTTGGCTCATTTATTTTCCAACCTTGATCTTTGAGTGGCAAGGCTCAAGTCCCTAAATCATCTCCTTCTCCAAATTTGCATAATCTGCCAAATATGGTCACAATATTCTAAGAAAATAACCAATATGAGGCACAAATATGCAATTAAATTTAGACCTTCAAAAGAAAATATTAAAGCATAAGAAAACATTATTAAATGCAGAAGAGGAGATTTAATATATATATATCTGTGTGTGTGTGTGTGTGTGTGTGTGTGTGTGTGTATTCATGTGCACAAGGAAGGTAGATGGGCTTAAGAAACATTAGATGGGCCTTATTTTTTGTCTGATTTATAGGCCCATCATCACCCACCTACTGAAATTGTTGCTCATCCTCTGAGAAACTTATTCATCCTCCCTGCCATATGGTTTTTCCTGCATGTTGGCTTATTTCATTTTTTGTTTATTGGCCCATGCACTACTCCTCCTACTAATATTCTTGCATTTATTCTCGTATGTGCTTCATGGAGGTCCTCATATGCCTTAAGAAAATATGTTTTGCATGCGAAGAGGTGGTGGATCCACCTTTTATTTTATTTTTTCTTTTCTTTTATTTTCTTTCTTTCTTTCTTTCTTTCTTTCTTTCTTTATTATTATTATTTTTTTTAATTGCGTGCAGAATAAACCCACAACTCTTTTTCTGTGAACTGAGTTCACCCATTCATTACCCCTTTGGCACTCCTTGTCTTCCATTACATGAACTACTTACTACTCACTTTCTCAAGTCCTTTTTATTTTTGTCTTGTTCCTTTTATTGGCAGAAAAAGTGAGGCTAGTTGCTAGATAAGGATGAGGTTGCTCTACTAGTGATTTTGGCTATATAAAAACACTTTTCTTCTCACACTTTTTAATAGTTTGTTAAGCTAAAATAGATTCCAAGAAAGGGTTATATGATTTCATACCTGAGCCTTACCATCAATTTGTTTTTGCATGTGATATTGAAGTTGCTGCTGAAGTTGCTACTGAAGCTACATGTGGTGATCTACTTGAGGTCCTTTTGGAGCTTTTGAGCACACGAGGAGGAAGTCCAATTTTGACTACCTTTGACTAAAGTGTTGAGAAAATTTTCTTTTTGTGCCAACTTGTTGTTTTTCTTCTTGAAAAGTTTGGAGAGCACCTGCATTCATTAGAGACAGATACATGGAGAAATGAAAAATTTATTTATTATTTATATATTTATTTATTATTATTATTATTATTTAAGGCCTACTAGCTGCCTCAATGAGGTATTCAACTAGAAGGTCTTTCTAGGTGCCTCAAAGGAGGTTTTCACCTAGGATCTTTTATTTTTCTCTCTCTTTTATTTTTATTTTTCAACCCAACGACCGCCTCATGGAGGTTTTCAATCAGTGAGGCAATATTAGATGCCTCAAAAGAGATTTACGCTTGATATTTTATTCTCTTTCCTCCTTTTTTATTTTTTTTTAGTTTTTCACTTTCCTACTCTACCTCAAAAAAAAAAAAACCTTTTTCAAGTATAGGAATACTTCCAATGGAGCCATGTACACATCAAGATGACAAATGTAATTAGGTGCAGACTTGGAATACATGTTTTAACATGTACCTAAATATGAGAGATGAATTTATTTGACTAGGATTGTATGAAGTACTATTGGAGAAGAGTGTGTTGTTGCAAATTAATGACTGTTTGGAACCATATGTAAATATAGCTGTAATTTCCTTGGTCCACTTATTGAATTGGATCACCTTGGATGCCCTATTAAATTATGACATTAAAATATTCCTCTTTTTTCTGATTTTTCTCTTGAACACATGGATTAAATGTTGGTAAACATAAAAAAACTTTCTCAACATTTGATTCTGATGTCAGCTCTTCATTAAGTGTTGCCGTTAATATTTTTATCTCCTCATCGGGATCTTCTTCTTCTTGATGTTGTCCTTCAATGACATTACGAAAATATCTTCTTTGTAATACCTTTCTTGAACTAAGGTGCAGACCATTTATATCAAGAGGATATGTTTGGCAGTGTTGTACCTCACCATTGTAAGTGGGCTAAGTCAAATATTCATTTTTTTTTGTCTTCTAGATAGATGAATAAGTGGGTAGGGAGACCCATAAATCTCTTTAGTAGGAATAAAATTCCTCTTAATGTGAAAATGGATCATCATGATAGCTAGATAAAGCACATGGATTTTTTAACAGGGGAAAAAGCATGTGGACAAGGTTAATGTTGACCGAATCAATAGCACTAGTATAGAGAGAGTGGAGCATCAATGCGAAATAATGCAGAGTTAATGGGAGATATTCTCCATGTGAGTAGTGTCTTTAATGAGTGGGACCCAAGGTGAGAAGGCTCACAATGTATATAAGGAAGGGCAAGGAAACCATAGAAGGAATTTTATTGATTATTGATTTTGTGTTTTGTATGACTTCTTGCACTCTCCAGCTGTTTAGCAGAGATTTTTGTGATGTTTAGCACAGGGTGTTCCCGAGCGAGAATCCCAAATATTTCCTTGAGGACCCTCTAGGAAGAGTATTTCACTACAATTTCACATTTTGAAATTCTTTCCAAGCTTCAGTCTTCAGCTACAGTACAGTTTCTGTTCAAAGTTGTGTTGTGTTTCATAGTGTTGCAGTGGAGGGTTGGGAAACCCACTTTCTGAGCTAGTTTTTCAGTGGAGGAAGCATTCTTCCCACTGGGAGATCCACAAAGGAGGTTCTTGAGATTTATTTCATATTTTGGCACCAGAAAAACCTATTTCCATCATCTATAATGCAGATTCCCTCTTTGACTGCGTTATTCTAGTGAGAATTTGCAGTGGAGGTTTCAGAGCTTGATTTTGAGGGTGAGATATTCAGTGTTGGGATCACCCTTTCACTTGAAGGATCTATTGGAGGAGATATATTCATTGAGATATCAGTTTCAGCCATATCCATCCAGTTATTCAGTTGCAGCTGCAATTCAGCGCTAGGGCTGCATTCCAACATTTTTGTGTTTTGGGTATTTCCGGAAACCCTTTCTGGGTTGTCTTGGAAATGTGTTTGGGAGCATAGATATCTAGCCCCCACACCCTTTGAGCTATATAAAAATAGATCCATATTGTTAAATATTGTTGTATAATTTTATCCCCTAAAACTATCATGGCTCATGGAATTTGTATAGCATTGTATTTCAAATGTATTGACATATTTTCTTAGAGGAGGCTTGTTTTGTATTGCTTGTGTGACTTGATACTTAAGATATTATGCCTATTATTTTCTAATATGTTTAATAAGATGGTTTTACATTTATCTCATGTAATGGTGTATTGATTTATTCACTACTATTTCCATGTTTATGCACTATATTTCTGCTTTCCCCATTTGGGAATATTATAGTGGTATCATAGCATAATCTTGTCTCATCCTTTGGATATCAGCCATTATTCTATCAGGATAATAACAAGAAGGATAAAGATATTAGAATGATGGAAGGAATGATTTTTATCTCATCTCTTTTCAGATCTAAGAGGGACCTCACCAAGGAGTTCAAGAAAATAAAAGTGGAGAAAAGAAATGAAACCACGCTAGGGTTTCAAGATGAGGAAGGTCCATGCACTTCCTATTAGTGAAAAGAACCAGTATTACATAGAGCTCCAAATAAATATACTATGCCATTTTATTTTGAAGAAGGCAAAAGGAATGGAGATGAAGGACACTTAGATCATGAGATTCTAAGTGAGTATCTTACAGGATACAAATCTCAATCAAGAGCTTTCAAAGAGAATCTAACTCTCCCACAGTTCATTCAGCTCAAAGAAGAAAGAAGACCTTTGCAACGATAGATTTCTATTGTAAACATTTGATGGGTCATCCACATGCACAACAAAGGTTTGAGGAATGAAGTTGGATGCATTATTCCTGCTACATCCAATAGCAGAGAAAGACATTGTTGAGATTGTAGCACTGCACCTTGAGGGTGAAGCAAACATTTTGTGGTTCAGCCATTTGAGTCATGAAAGAGTAACTGCATATGCAGATTTTACTCAAAGGTTGATCAAGAATTTTAACAATAAGAAATCAGAGGAGAAGAGGCCTTCACCACGACTTTCTATAGGAGTACTTGCATTAGGAGAAGGGACACTTGCACCTTTGCAAAGTGATCTTGATCTCTTGGAATTTAGATTCCCATGCACTATTTAGGATATGCATGAGGAGCAAGAGACTTATACCAGCACTGGTGCAGCTATAGAGGAGAATCCATCATCATTAGTAGTTGGGGAAGTCATCACACTGGAGGAAGGAACCCTTGTAGTGGTACAAGATGTTCCCAAGCTTTACCAAGGTATGCACATATTTCCGCTTCCTATTATTTCAGCACATAATATGGAGGATTATGGGAAAATGCCATCAAGGAAAATACATGACCTAGGGTCAAAGCACATTGCTAATTTGGAGCAGTAGACTATCACTACGCAAAAGACCCTTGATTTTTTCAAGGAGGAGATATATATTCATCCTAGTATGTCATTGTTCAGCTGCACAAAAATCTTGGGGTTGGAGTGTGGATTTTTGGAGGATAGAATGAGTATTTTCCTAAATAATAAAATGCAAAACTATAGGTTCAACATTGAACATTATCATGAGACAACAAATGCACCATCATGGAGATCAACAGCGTTGTCATTGAGAAGCGGTGATGAGTTGGGGGCCCAACCATTATTCGAGCATCCTAATGAACATTCTATATATGTAGTAGGGGATAGGTAGATGGTTGATGACAAACATCTTATCTCCCATTATTATGATGGATCCTTCTTAATGATCACTTCATAGTTCAATGAGAAGATGTTGACTTTAGTATACCTAGATCCTTATCAATTCAAAATGGTCACTGATGAGTGGTCTTCATATGGAGATCTCCACGAGGCTTCACTTCAATATCCCATGAAGTGTAGAGATATTGATTTGATTTAGGAGGTTGGTATTCTCCATTGGGGGAATAACCATTGGGAGCATGACATTATACACCCACCATTGGTTGGATGGGTGATGTTGATGAGAAAGAGGCTGGAAAGTAACTTGCAGATCTATGAAACAGGGCAGCAGGAGGCAAGGCTGCGCTAGCTACTCTTTAAAGGGTTTGGTCAACATGTGACATATCCTACTTCAAGTGGTATGTTGGTGGTTGGGACTTGGCATGGAACTTGCATCATATGGCAGCAAGGATTTTGGGTGCATTGGGATGATGTGACATTCTTCATGTCAATCATTATGTTTTCACTCTATGGTTTGTATGATGGAGGTGTGAAGAGGAAACAAGAGTTGTTGTTTCCTTGGATACTCTTAGGAGAGTATGGGCTGATTTTATCCCATACTTTACATGATGTTGCAGGAGTATATGGTGGCACAATCATGGTGAAAAGGGGCTAATCCTTAGATTTGGAGGACCAGGAGGTGCTTCCACTTTGGAAGGATTCTCCCATATATAGAAACATTGTTAGAGACAACTTTGGCATTTGGTATGTCAAAGAATGGAGTCATAAGATGACAGGAGCCTTATCACAAAGGGAAAAAATGATGTCACTTGGGAGCTTGGATTTGTTGATGGAGTGTTTCCAGGATCACTTCACATATGATGCACTTGATGGGAACGTAAGAGATGAGAGTGATGGAGTAGTAGATGGAGATATCTATTACCATGATATGATATTATTGACATGGATCTCCAAGCATAATAAGAAGAAATTGTATGCAACACATGGTTCATTCCTTTCCATTTAGAACGGTCTCATGGAGACATATCAGAACACTATGGAGAGGTCATCCATCGATGTCATTATTAGCCTAATATTATTACATGGTAAGAGTTGTGTTTTTTCACTTATTTATCATCTAGCACGATATTTTCATTCTCTTTCCATTTATATACAGTGCATTTCTCAACAAGAGGGAAAGATTCTATTTGGGCTTGATGGTCTTTGGAAGACCAACATCTGTGATGGAGATAGCCACTTATTGTATGGCTTTGGTCAAGTCTTGTGCTATTATTATTATTCTCAGTTGATACATAATGTCATTTACTATTTTCTAGTAGATGATATGGCATGCCCAACTAGCAAATGGTTGGAAGACAACTCGCCATATTATGTTTTGAAACAGCAGTTAGAAAATTTTCGTTGTGACCACTTACGAAATTGTTGGTACCTTCCAGAACTACATGAAAGCTTCAGTGTTTTCTCCTTTGGATTCCATATGGTGATCATGTCCTATTCATCATATATGGGGTGGTTTGGGCACACCTGATTCATGACAATACAGAGAGGATCTTCGAGGATCGAGTTTTCTTCTTGCCTCTTGAAGGCAACATTATTGCATTCCAACATCAGCAGCCACTCTACACTTATCACAAGTGGAGAGAGAAACAACATGAGATAGAGAATTTGGTCTATTAACTTCAGCTATGTAGCCCACCTACATTGCAAGAGCCTAAGGTGGAGGAGTTTTTCTATGAGTTTCCATTTTGGAGGGTGAATCATTGTTATGAATATAATCCATAACAAATAGAATAAATATAATAAATGTAGATAATAAATAATCTAGATAATGGATATTAAAATATTCATTAGTTAACTGAAAAGGCATGTCTAAAAGACATGCTTAGTCATGAAAGGCCACTTGCCTAGGTATATAAGCAGGGCCTCATTACAACATTCCTTGTCACATATACATTATATATATATAATTATTACAAACACCTCTTGTGTATTTTACAATTAAAGTCAAAAAGCCTACAGTTTTCTTGCTCCATTTGGTATCAGAGCCAGTTCGTGTTGTGACTGCCTTCCGCCACTGTTGGCTGCCTTCAGCTATTACAAGTGGTGCCTTGAAAGTGTTGCCACTCGATGTCTTCATCAATTTCGATGGCTGATTTCAAGAAAAGGTTGTTTGATCTTGAGAGTAAGATCAATAATTCTGATGAATTCACTCAAAAATTAATCGATCTTGAGGATAAGGTTATAGGAAATTCCGATGACATCAAAAAAATTCAAGACACGACCAATCGGATAGAAAGAAAAATTTCAAAAAACCATAGAAATTCCATAGAAAATCATAACAAATCAATTTAGAAGTTAAGCGCCATTTGCGACAAGAAAAATCTAACGCAAGAACCAATATTCCCAAATATTGGACATATTCAACAGAACAATTCAACCGATTCAGGGAATTCAGAAGATTTTGATGAGAACGATATAGATCAAGATGAGGATTCAGATGAAGATAATATGGAAAATTTTGACACAAGGATGTGAAACCCCATGGAACAAGGTTCATTATGTACAACTTATGGTGTCATGAAAATGGACAAACAAAGTTTGATTTTGAGTCAAATAAAGAGGATATTTTATTGAGACGTATATCCAAAATTAAATCGAGAGATCCAAAACAATTAAATGAAAATCACATGTCAATGCACCTTCGCTACTCATTAGGTGCATATTCATCTATTTTTTATCGAAGAATACCCAACGATTTTAAAATAATTTATGTGGAAAATAAGTACAACATTATAGTATTAGTGAAGGTGTGAAATTTCACTAAACTTGATTCATACAAACCACAAATTAGTGGAATGAAGGAGGGTATCACAATATACAAAATAATTGGTTTTACAAAGGAGGTTGCTTTAATCAAGGTTCATGGGTTTAATTTTTATCACAAAAATCCCTAATCCTTCCCTTTCATATGGTATTTGAAGAAAATAGTATTAGAGGGAGAGGCATTGTGGGTGTGCTTCAAGCCAATTTTATTGAGCCAACACATAACAAGCAAGATTTTGAGAGGACTCAAAAATTCAATTAACCTAAGAAGTTCTTAAAATGTCTGGTTTTCAAAGAATCCTTGGAAAAGTTATTTAGCAAAAGAGAGTTTTTGGGAATGAAAATGTTGGTCAAAAATGTTTTCTACGGTTATTCTTTGCAGGAGCTAGGAAGCATGTGATCATTGGAGATGCCAATCGACATGAGCATGCCTCACATTCTGATGATATTCATTCCCGTGTAGGGCCATCTCAATCCATTTCTTGAGCTTTACAAGTGGCTCATTGAGCGCATATATGCGATAGGTTCGGTTGGAGCAAATTTACAGCAAACAGGTCGCCCGATCGCCAATGGAAACCTATATTACCTTGTAGTGGATCGAAATCACATTAAAGGAAAATTTGGATAGCGAGAATAAGAATACAGTGGGTTCTTCATTGCGAGCCAGGCTCATAAACAGTTGCCATGTGTCGCCTGATAATGTAGTGAAATGGGTTAAACTTCTGTGGGCAACCTTGTTAAAATTCGAGAACAACCAAAATGAAAACCCATCTACAAGACAGGGGTTCACACGGAAACAGACTGGGCATGCACCACATGGCCCACCCATCGACTAGAACCACGCACCACATTCCCATACCCCGCTACTCCACAATGGACACACTCGGGTGGATTTTAGCATCGTACCATACCAAGACAACAGAAAACATCATCCCCCGGTCAACGGTCAAGAGGTGTGGACAATTTGGTTGTTCGATACATTAATACATTGGTAATTTCCATTTGATATGATGGTTCATGGTTAATATATATATATATATCATGATAGGTTGGTCATATATATGAGATGTTTAAAAGGTGGCTCGGTGCTTATAGCATAGTTATATCATAAATTAACTTAATTTAATTAATTAAAACTATTTAATAAAAAAAAATTATTAAAAGAATATATATTTAAAAAACAAAAGAGAGGGGGTGAATAGCTATAACATCGAGTACCAATTGCATCAAGTTACACAGGCCAAGATACAAACACAAGATGAAGAAATTGTTAAGCCGTATAGCTTTGAGTACAAAGCTTTTGAAGGAAAGGGAAATGTTATGAATATAATTCATAACAAATCAAATAAATACAATAAATGTAAATAATAAATAATATAGATAATGGATCTTAAAATATGCATTAGTTAACTGAAAAGGCATGTCTAAAAGACATGCTCAGTCATGAAAGGCCACATGCCTAGGTATATAAGCAGGGCCTCATTGTAACATTTCTCATCACTTATACATTATATATATAAATTATTATTGCAAATACCTCTTGTGTATTTTACAATTAAATTCAATAAGCCTACAGTTTTTTTTCTCCACTCATTTTGCGTGGATGATATCTTGGGGATGGGAGCTTCGTATGGGAATGATGGTTCCCAATATATTTCAGATTCCATGCCTCAACAAGGCCTCTAGATAGCATATAGTTTCCTACACGGATATCTCAATACTTCATGACAAGGGCCATTTCGATTTGTCACCAAAGGCTAGCTTATACACTTGGGAGGAGCAACTTGGAGACATATTGATGAGAAATAATATTGTTCATTGGAGTAGCTTATCATATGAGGATGCTACAGGAGGAGGATAGGAGGCTCTTCAATTTTATTCTTGCAGTTTCTTGAGGACAAACAACAATTGGGAGGGGAGGACTGTAATATTCCTAAATTAACATGTAGCTAATTGGAATATTCATTTTTGCTTTTGTCTTCTATATAGATGAATAAGTGGGTAGGGAGACCCATAAATCTCTTTAGTAGGAATAAAATCCTGCTTAATGTGAAAAGGGATCATCATGATAACTGGATAAAGCACCGCTATGTATGAATAGGGGCAAAAGAATTTGGGCAAGGTCAATGTTGACCTAATCAACAACGCTGGTATAGAGAGAGTGGAGCATCAATGTGAAACATCGTAGAGTTATTGGGAGATAGTCTCCATGTGAGTAGTGTCTTTAATGATTGGGACGCAAGATGAGAAGGCTCACATTGCATATAAGGAAGGGCAAGGAAACCATAGAAGGCATGTTATTGATTATTGATTTTGTGGTCTGTATGACTTCTTGCACTCTCCAACTGTTTAGCAGAGATTGTTGTGTTGTTTAGCACACGGTGTTCCCGAGAGGGAATCCCACCTCTTTCCTTTAGGAGCCTCTAGGAAGAGTATTGCACTAAAATTACACATTCTAGCATTATGGAAAAGCTCCAGTCTTCAGCTATAGTGCAGTTTATGTTCAGAGTTGTATTGTGTTGTAGTGGGGGGTTGGGAAGCCCACTTTCTGAGCTAGTTTTTTAGTGGAGGAAGCATTCTTCATATTGGGAGATCAAAAAAGGAGGTTCTTGAGCTTTATTTCATATCTTGGCACCACACCAACCTATTTCCATCATCTACAGTGCAAATTCCCTCTTTGACTACGTTATTCTAGTGAGTATTTGCAGTGGAGCTTTCAGTGCTTGATTTGGAGGGTGAGATCTTCAGTGTTGTGATTAACATTTCACTTGAAGGATCTATTGGACGAGATATATTCATTTAGATATCATTTTCATCCATATCCATCTAGTTAGTCAATTGCAGTTACAATTCATCCCTACGGCCATGTTCTGGCATTTTTATGTTTTGGGTATTTCCAGAAACCCTTTCTGCGTTGTCATGGAAATGTGTTTGGGAGCATAGATCTATAGCCCCAACACCTTTTAAGCTATATAATAGTAGATCCATATCGTTATTTATTTCTGTAGCATTTTATGCCCTAAAACTACGTTGTCATGGCTCATGCCATTTGTATAGCAATGTATTTCTCATGTATTGACATATTTGATTAGGGGAGGCTTGTTTTGTATTGCTTGAGTGAATTGATCCTCAAGATATTATGCCTATTATTTGCTGATATGTTTAATAATATGGGCATACATTTGTCTCGTGTAATGGTGTATTTATTTATTCATTGCTCTTTCCTTCTTTATGCACTATATTCCTGCTTTATCCATTTGGGAATATTATAAATACTTCATGGTGTGGGTTTGGAAATGGTGGTATAGGTAGTTGATTGGGGGTGGATATATGAGATGGATGTGGTAGACGCTATGATTCTAGTGGAGGTGGATGGTAGGGATAGCATGGAGTCAGGTATGGAGGATATTGAGGGAAATATTGAGGATGTTAAGGATTTTCCCAATAAGGACCTTGCCAACCATGTTGCCAAGATTGGTTTTTGGGTTGAGATGGCCAAGGTTGCCAAGGAGGAAGTGTTTCCCAATTATTTTGAGATGGATGTGAATAAGATTGAAATTGTAGAGTGGGTCCTTGCATCATATCAACTTGACTAGGCTCCCAGGGTATCCTTGAAGCTAAATAACATAGCTTCTTTGGTGATTTCCTTAATCCATTATCTTCTTGGTAAACCTACTTAAACTTGGGGAATGACGAACAAAATTTAGTAACATATGACTATGCATGGATTAAAAAAATACTAGCAACTCCTTTTTTCTCATTTTTCATTCTTAACATTTCTACTTGTTCACTTAGATCGCTAATAATTTTTGTTTTAAAGTTATCAAGCAAATTTCCAAGTTCCTCTTGCCTTACCAATGTTGTTGCCAATTTACTTACTCTTTCCCTTCCTCTTGATATGTGATTTCATGTTTCACAAATTTCTTCAAATGAAAATTGGTATACATCTCCTACACTCATGATATTAAGGAGATCAATCCACTCATCCCTAATCGTTCTAAGTAAGAGGGTTTTTAGTGTGTCAAATCCTAAATGATGCATTTTTTCTCTCTTAACATTACACATGAAACTCTTTATTACATCCTCAAGGCTCTCATCTTCTTCTTTGTTCATTCTAAAAATTTCTACTCTAAGATCATGATCTTTGTATTTTTCTAGAAATATCTTTTTCATATCATTTCATGATCTTATTGAATTAGCACCTAGACTCATGAACCATTTAAGAGCTCTATCCTTCAATGTTGCAAGAAACAATCTTATTTTTTGAGTGTGTGATAAGTATACATAAGACCTACAAAGTATCTCAAATTCTCAGAGAAATGGTTATGGATCCTCTGTACTCATACCATGGAAGTTGGGAAGGAAATATGGAGGGATGTTCTTCATATGCACACTGATGTCCATATCTTGAAGGGGAAACCCAATAAGATCTTCTTCATTGTAATCAGATCCATCCATATCTTCTACCTTTAAAAGTGTATGGTGATGTGGTTATTACTGCACCACGTCGTCAAGTGGGGGGGTTGGTATTGGAGAAGTATTTAAATAAATAAATAAAAACTGAGTATCCCTACTCCTATGAGGTAGGAAAATTAGATCTTTTTGTATTTTTTAATATTTCTGAAATGGCATGAAAGGAAGGGAAAGCAGAAAATAATGATAAAATAAAAATCAAAGCATATATTCGACACCTACCCGACAATGGTGCCAAAAAATGGTGGGCCCTGGTATTGCACCAAGAGTGTTCCAACTCCCAGTGGCTGCCATACTTTACTTTATCAACCCGGGGTTCATACAAACTTGGAGGTGATGGTGCTATATACACAATAGATGCATTTTTTTCATGTCATCCTCTTCTTCTTTACGAAAGGGTGTTATTTCTAAGGGTTCTCAGTGAAGTCTGAAAAGAAATGACAGAAATGGAACTAATCCAAATTGATGAAAATAAATGATAGAAATGAAACTAATTTAATTTGGAGAAAAGGAAATGAATGAAAATAAACTAAACTAGATTGTTGAAAAGGAAACTAATTTAAACCACACTTAACTTGGCTAATCAGCTAAATGCACTCTATATATCCTATGGTCTATATACCATTCTTCCACCCATGCAACTAAGCTATCCATGACTTAATCCTAATTGAAAGAGTGTTGATTTTGCAGCCTGGAGGAAAGAAAAAGGGTTAAAGAGGCTAATGGAGGGCTTAACACGTGAAATAGGGCTTAGAAGTGGAAAGTGAGGGTTTAAACTAGATTAATACTCTAATATAGTGCAAAGTATTTGGAACAAAATAAATTGAAATATGCGATGGTGGATATGCCAATGTAGAGGTGGGACCGATATCTAAATCGTGGTATTGCGAAGTTGGATTGGTAAGCATTAAAGGGAACATGATAAATAATGTGATGTGTGAAGTGCGGCGAAGTGTGATAACAATATCGCAATCGGCAAAAGAAATCAGTAAGTCTTGGAGAAAAAGGGAAAAGGTGTGAAATGTGATTTGCAATGGGTGACGTGGCTGTGGGACCATTGGTGGAGCACGATCACAATATCGCAATCGGTAGTTGGAGCGGTAAGTTTGAATGGGAATAAGAGAAATAATGAGAAGTGTGAAATGCGATATCTCAATTCGCAATATCAAAAATATGGAGGAATAGCGGCAGTTTTGTTTAGAAAAGACTATTAAGTGCGATTTCAGAAAGGATATGTGTTTCTAGTTGAGCGAAAATCAAATGCGATGCGATTTTCAGTAGGTCTCTAAAGAAAAAGGGGAAAAATGTGATCTCTAATATGCAATATCACAATATCAAAATCAGTTATAGCGAGCAGTAAGTGTTAAAATAAAAGGGAAAAGTTGCAAAGTGTGATTTGTGAATGACGGTAACAGGGATTTCGAGGATGAAAGGTAGAGTTCAACCTTGGATGGTTTTTCAAGAGTTTTGTGACTACATAGGGTAAGGCATCCATGACCGATAAAAACAAATGTATACAATGGGTTGAATGGTTTAAGTATTTTTATGAATAAAAAGGTGGGTGCGACAGTGAGAATAAGCGGGAAAAAGTGAGAATGGAAGGCATAACAACATTGTGCAGAGCATAACAACAGAGATGGAGGGTGTAACAGTAGTTTGCAGAGCATAACCACAAAGATGGAAGGGAGATGAAAGATGAAGTGGGAGGTTTTGGAGAACTTCCCTCTGGGCTATAATGCTCGTACCTGCTATCAACCTACCTATTTATGAAATAAGGAAAAAAAATATGTTCATGAAAATACAAGCACCAATCTACTCTATTTCCAAGAAATCATAAGCAAGAAAGTGTTTTTGGTATGTGGGAAAAGGCCTACCCTTCTCGAGAACTATTGATAGAGTTGAGAGGGGAAGGTTGGCCTCACATATTTATTGATTTTATCAACTATTCTACCACTCTATAAGCATATTAAATCTATATTAAAAGACAATGTGAAGTGAACTAAAACATCAATAAAAATACCGACAAACTAACTAAATGTTCAGAAGAAAAACTAGCTAAATGACATGAAATAAAAGAACAGAAATAGTAGAGAAGCTGAGGCACATGGGTTGGGCCCTAACCCACAAGCCCCCCTCTCTAGAAATAGATCAATAAAATGGCAGCTCTTTACTCATTCATAAAAAATAACAGTCTGTTGCATCCATAAAAATTTTAACACAACCTAATTGCTTTACAACAAAAATTTTAATCCAATGGAATGGAATGGAAATGGGATGGAATGGAAGTCGACTAGAATAAACTCACTGGCTAACTAACTCCTTCCTAGCTCTAGCTCTACTCTATTTATTCTATAGGGAAGCTACCAACAACTTCCTAGAAAATAGTGATTGAGTCCACTTCACTCCCAGTAAACACAGATTAAGTGCTCTGCATCTTCAGTTTCTTGGTTGCCTCTTGGAATTTGAATTACTGGATACTCCAAGTGAAGAATGTCTTGAGTGCACTTGGTCTTCAGTTGCTTGGCTGATGTTATGGGAAATGTTACCCTAAGGTCTTGGGCTGATAAACCTTCATAGATCAAGGGCATGTCATCACAAGAAGGACTCAACTAACCAACTTCTATGCTTTAAACTAGAAAGGAAGGATTGCATATCTTACCCGTTTATCCTTCATTTTTAGTAGATCCCACGGGGTTCAAACCCCCTGCAACTCCTTGTGCTCCAGAACCTACAAATCATCAAATAACAAGCACAAAATCTAATATTCACAATTAGCCATGAGCTATTTGGAATATTCAATTTTGTTTTGCTGCTTTGTTTTTTGAATAAGAGGACAATGGAGGTTGATAATTCTCCTTAATAATGAATAAATCAATGCCAACTATGAAAGAGATAAATCTTGGCATCTTAATTGAGCACCCTTTGGTGTGAAAAGGGGATGGAACACCTTTACTGGGTCAACCTTGACCAAATCAACAACGTTGTCATGGAGGACTGGTCATCAATGAGAGACAACACAGTTTTAGATGGAGATGCTTTGCATGGAAGTAGTGCTATTATTGGATGGGGATTAGGGTTTGAAATCTCATATCTTATATAAGGAAGAGGATGGCAGCCATATTGATTATGTGATGTTATCTATTTGATATTTCTAAATATATGGTCTATTTAGACATATATCTTTCTCTTGGATTTTAGCTGAGATTGAGTGTTGTTTAGCACAAGGTGTTCCTGATCAGGAATCCCACCTCTTCCATTCAGAAGCTCTTGGAGGATTATTGTACTACATTGTCCACTATCAGGCTTAATTCCAAGCTTATTCTTTCATCTACAATGTAGATACTATTGAGGGTTTGGTTGTTTTGCAAGTTGTAGCAAGTGGAGTCTAGATCTAGGCCATTTCATTGCTCATTTTTAGTGTAAGAGGCTTCCTTTCCATTGGAAGGATAGTATTGAAGGCCTTCGTGTATATCTTCAGATCTTGGCATGAGTTCAACTGGTTTTTTATCCCTATAGTGTAGTTTTCTTCCAGATCTACGTTATTTCTGTAGGAGGAGTTACAGGGTGGTTTGGCACACAATTTGGAGAGTTGATTTTCTATTGAAAGGGATCTGCCTTTCACTTAGCGGATATATTGGAAGACGCTATTGTATTGTTCATCTCAGAATAGCCACACTTTCCATATCTATATTTTGTATTGGATCTGCATCCTTAGGGCCTAGATCTACACCTTGTACATGGTGTTTTGCTGAAAACGCTTAAGGGGTTCTGCAAAGGAGGTTGTATAGTGCTTGGATCTAAAATAGATCTATTTTTTGAGGAACATATCAGCCCTAGATCTGATGTATAATAATTTTCTATAGCAGAGCTAATAAAACAGCATTGTAAGGCTCTTCCAGCTTTTATATATAGTTGCAGCACCTCATTTTGAGGGATTTCGTCCATTGGAGGCTTGTACTTTCTTGTTATGTATCTTATGGCCCATTATTTATGCATATTTTTCTGTTGTTATAACATAGGAAAGGTATCCATATTGTCCTCTTGCTTTTATATAATGATTTACACTATTGTTCCACCGTTTTGCACTATATTCCTTCTTTTCCCATTTGGGAATATTACACAAAAACCTAGTTGTACAACATATATGTTCTAGATGTTAGCAAAATAGCATACATAATCTCATAAAAATAACAATAAATGAACTATTTAAGATCATTAAGCATGTATAAGAGATATATGACACATGAACATCAGGAACAAGATGGAACTTCTTTTATTGATAACATGTACAATATGTAAATAGTGGAGAGATCACCTGAGATCTACCACGTCCTCGAGCAAACCGTCCTCTCGATTCATCCAACACTAGCCTCACAAAACTTCTTCCATGAATAGTGCGCACTGGATGTAACATAGAATGAAGGTGAACATCACAAGGAAACAAGGGTTTCCTGAAAATCTGGGAAGTGTAGGAGGCACAAGGGAAATATCATACTTGGTCAAGGCTATAATAGGGTATAATATCTATAATTCTCTCTCTTCCTCCCTTAGGAAATTCCCTTGAGGGGAATTTATACTTCCTCAAATTAGTTTTTTTGGTTGGGGAATAGTTAGGCCATGGACTCGGGTAGTTAAGTTACAACAACAACCATAAACCCCACCTCAAAAGTAGGGAAATTTTATATTTTTTAATATTTTAAATAGCATATGTGGGTTTGCTATGTATGGACCCAAGTGTATACATGGAAAAGTCTGGGCAGAGTCGCTTATGGATTTTAAAATAACGTTTTCTAAGAAATGTGACCAAGTCTGAATGGAAGGGCTTCCCAAGGCCAATTCATAATTCATCAAGTATAAAATGGTGATAAATGATGCTATAAAAAATGCCTCCTAATATATGAGGTCAAAAGGGGTACATATGGCAAAAATGTATTATGTGCATAGAAAGAACCTTGTGAGTACTAGAGAGGACTTCACCAAATTTTAGCCTGCAAAAAACCAGTGATAGAAATTAGAAAGATAGCTCATGTCTGAGGTGGGCATACCCATGCTCAATGAAATAAAATCATGTCTGAATCTGAAGTATGGAGGGGATCCAATATGTATACAAGTATAGATGAAATTTAAAGTACATAGTGAATCATCTGATCGCTTCCCAAACGTAAGTCAAAATAATGTCCAAGTCTCACATATAGAATACTGATTAATGATGCTGCAAAGATATATGATCATTGAAGTCACAAATGAATCTCCAAGTACCAAATCATGAGTGGTGGAACAGATGGTACAACACGCAACTTAGGCACCAACATATAATATGATGTTGTGATGAAACTAAAAAATATAAGGGTGGATGGTCTCACTGGCACAAAACTAAAGGAGCCGTCAAAGTGAACCAAAACATGCTGATGCAAACCCAAGGTCTTCACCGATCATCATGACACAATTCTACAAAATGGGAATAAATTAGTTGAGGTCAACCATGTGGGAAATCGTTTGATTATCGGTCATTGATGTATACCGTTAACAAACATGATACAACCCACCGATAATGATAATGACTGTCAAGGTGCCCCAATATAATCTATCAAGTGCGAATGAATGAGTTGAAGTTGAAAACTTGAAAGAATATATTAATCAGGAGACAATGATGTATTCTCACTGTTGATAGCAAAGAGTGTGCCACTGATGACTGCAAACCCTCAGGTACTAACAAAAGGACTCTAGACCTTATTTCCAAAGCAATAAGTCAAAGTCGATGGGAAAATATCTGCTAGGAGGAAGGCATTAAGGCATCCCACGTTAGTCCAGCACGAGTGTAACCCACACACCAATATTTGGAAGGAATCATATGAAGAAAAGTGAAGTAACCAACCCAAAGTACATTTTCGGCATGCACAAGATGAAGCTAGCGCATGATAGAAACCCTGTAAACCAACCAATAATGAAAGATGACAAAGAGGCAAGATATCCACCGATAGGGTCAAATGGAAATCAAGGTACTGCACGAATCCGAGGTGTGATAATGTAAGATGAAGTTGAACACAAGGGAAACCACTTAGTTAAAGACCCATGATGTTAATCAAATGCTGAGCCCAAGGTCACCTATCAATGATGTAAATAGGGCCAGGGTGCAGCTCTAGGGTTACTCTCAAAGAAATATATCGTAGTTGATAAGAGACAAAACCAACGACAAGAAGTTAGTGGAGACATTCTCAAACTAGCCAGAGCAAAGGACCAAATATCTGATGTGATAGAACAAGATACTAACAAGACTGGGAAGGCCAACTGAAAAATGAGACAAGAGACATTGCAGAAAGGCCGACTCAAGTTCACTTCCCTTGAACAAAAACACGGCTCATTGTGATTATAGCAGCAAATGATAACTCTGTATAAGTTTGTCATGTAGGAGGCATAAACAAACCCTCCATATGATTGGAAGAGATAACCAACCGCATGAGTAGTAACTAAAAAAGAAGGTTATGGCTTCTCCTAAGTCAAAAAATAAAACCATCCCAAGTGGAGGAAATACTTAGCTTTTTTTTGCTTTGTTCAAGGGTGACACAACTCACACTGTAGCTGCCATCAAGTATGGAAGTAATATCCCATTCCTGCTCTTTTTGAAATATTTTTTTTTTTTGTCTTTTCATATTTCAAAGCCTAAAAAAGCATAAAATAATTCCTATAGTACAATGGATAGAACGAGTGTCTGTAAATAGATGCACTAGTTCCTGGGATAGGAAAAATCCTATGCTGAATGCAAGGTGGAGAAAACTGGTAAGTGACACTCAAAGGAATGTTCCATCAATGGTAAAGGTGTCATGTTGTGAGGGCTAAGTGAATGCATGGTTAACTTGTACAAAAAGACATGGTCAAAAGAGGGCTTAAACATGAGTCCAAATGAATTCGGCTAAAGGGCAAGATAAACAAGTAGTCAATATGCAATGTAGTAATAAAACTAGACAACATGTGGGATCCTCTAGGGTAAATGGCAAGAATAAAGATTAAAAAGAAGAAGAATAATGAAGCTTCAATGCATAAGTCATGGCGGGACTAAAGAGGACTCCTGAGCCTACATAAATTTTAGCATTGGTGACAAATGCTAGCAAGGAACTAACGAAAAATCCCATGTAAAGGATGGCTCTACCACCAAGTCATGATTTAAAAAATAGGTGAGTGAAATGGGTTAAATACTCACGACATGATGGGATCAACCCTATGGAAAGTGACCAGAATGGAGGCTAGTATGCAAAAATGCAACAGAAATTGAATTCCCTAACCTATACGCCAGTTCAAAATCAAATACCTGCCATGACAGGTCAGTGGTCATGGATCCGAAGGAAAAATAGCAATATATCAAATTAAGTAGAATGTACCTGACTTTTCCCAATGCTTAAAAGCCAAATGGTTAAACATCCTTAATCAAATTTAAAAAATAGACACAAACAAAATTTGTTAAAAAACTTCAAATTCTAGGCATAAATAAGCAACTTGACTCACATTTTTATCATTTGTGCATTGCAGAAGCGGAAAAAAGAGCTCTGGGGCAAAAAAATTTCTTCTTGAATACGGAGCAACCTGCCACCAAGTGACCTTAAATCAGTCAGGCAAACCTTGTACTCATCTAATTTATTATTTTCGTTCCTTTTCTAAGAATTTTTTTGGATTTTTGACCGTATGAAATAGATTTTCGTTGAAACCCTATACGCATATGTGATTTCATGATGAGGAACTCCCATATAATACGCGACTGTGTACAAACAGGGTCACATATGTGTAGAGGGGAATTCAAAAACTTGTATTTAATCAGTCAATTGACGAATTTTCCTAGGATTTCGATCAGCTGGAGAGAACAAGAGCACAATGCTATTGATAATGAAGTGATGGAGGACCAAAAATCCTTAGATATCCTTCAGAATTGTGGGTTACTCAAATTTTTCAAAATGTCGAATATGAAAAGAAATGCTCATTTGCTACAAATGTTGGTTGATCATTGGGAACCAGAATAAGATTTCTTTATAATTCATCAGATGTCATTAAGAATAGAGGTGGAAGACATATATTTTATCAGTGGACTTTCTTGAAGGGGAGACCCAGTAGATTTGCATGGAAATTCCACAGGAGGGCTTAACGTAGAGGATTATGTCCAAGTCTATTGTGCAGATGATGCAAAGAAGGTGGGAACTCATATCCCCATCCAAGATGTGAGGGATTTGCACATGAAAATCCTTCTCTTTACCATTGGTAGAGTGACAGGATCAACCTCTCTACATCAGGCTTTAAGTACTCATATGAGTATAGTAGTGGAATGTTTGGTTCATCTTTATGACTGGTGCACAACCTTATTGGCAAATCTGAAAAAACAACTTACTTCTATCAGGAAGACAAGGAAAAAAAATGTTGGATACAATATCATTTTGCTGACATTCTTCTTTGAGAGGATCCCAAGGCTTCGGTCCAAAGTCATCTCTACTATCAGTAGCCCAAGGGATCCAAGAATAGCCCGATAGGCAGATTTGATGAAGAGATTGGGGGGAAGTGAAGCTCCCCGAACCACCTAGGATGATGAGTTCTTCCAGTGGTGGGAAGAACAAGTCATCTCAGTGGAGTACTATCCCTATGTTGGGATGGATTTTCAAGCAGATCTTGATTTGGTTCTTCCACCTAGAGAAACATGTGGTGCAATTAGTAATATTGTATTTTTTAATTTTTTGATTATATAATTTTTTTTGGATTTTTTTAAATTATATGGAAAATGAGAAAATGTTTTTGATAAGACAATATGAATTACAAAAAAATAATGATCATGATTCAGACATGGGACTAGTTAGGTGATAGGGCTACCCAAGGCACAATCATCGCAGAGGTGAGGCGGATGCTGAAGACCCAGGAAGGACCCTCCATGTTGTACAAAGAAACTTGGAGATTTTGACTTGCCAAGTACCTATGGCCGCTATAGAGGACCTTCCGGAGTCTATCCAGAGGTGGGTGGTAGGGGTGCCATAAGACTGGGTGTGGTGATTCTATCATGTAGATAAAACCATTGTGTTCTATCGAAACAAAAATGTTGGCAAGGGACCTCAGCAGTAGACTTAGATTTGATCAGATGACTATAATATTTTTTTATGACAGACATGATCAAGCATAAGCTCCAATTTTGTAGGACATGATGGTCCAAGTTTTGTATATTTTGAGAACTCTAATATATATATATATAACTATATATATGTATGTATGTATATAAATTTTATATGATGTGATGTCCCAAATGTACAATGACGAATGATGTTTTTGATATTTTTAAAGTATTGAATGATTAATATGCCAATCAAGTGCTTCATTAGTCAATGAGCCTACTAACCAATTATCAGATCAAGGAATATGAATGAATGTAATAAATTGAAATGAACATTTTACCAAACGTACCCTAAAAAATAATCGATGCAAAAATGGGTCTCTAACACGATAGGTGTTGTTCAATTCTGAAACCACCAGCTGTGAATCCAAGTAAACAACTAACAAATCAACACCAAGAGATATTGCCTCTGAGAGTAGGTTGACCACTGCAGTGAGTGTACTTACATATTTTAATGGTTAATCGATGGTTGCAAAGGGTTACATAAAAAACACTGAACCAAAAATTTTCATGCCCAATGGAGAAGAATTAGGAGAAGGATATTATTTTGTGTGCCGACAGTCAATTTTGGTTGATCCTAATTATGAAATCAAGCTTAAGTGTATAAGTAATCGATGTCAGTATTTAGTAGATGCACTAATACTTTTATATGTTGTTAAATAATTAATGGAATGAAAAGCTACAATGGTGGTGGGGAAATAAAATGGTGGAGTAAATCCAAAACCATCCAACAATGTGAGAATTACATGTGTAGACTATTTAATTTTTTATATATGTTTGACCTATGTTTGAGAATTATGTTGAGTTTGACTTATTTTTTCTCCTTTTAATGTATCTTAAAACCCCACATATGTTGAGAGTATTACTATAACTCTATTTAGAAGCAACCGATTCCTGAAGAACAAGGCAATATTCTCACAAGATGAAAAGGGAGATCCAATTGTAATACGACCTCGGTCAGATTTGTATTGAAGGAAAAAAAAAGGGGTTCAATAGGGGACAAACCTAGAAATTGATAGCTTGAGCATTACATCATTCTTATAGTTTAGTACCGTGTGCGTTAGTTTCAAACAAACTTGGAGAAAACTAAGGGAATTTGAATGTTGTTTAGAGCATGCTATGGAAAAAAAATTTGAGAAATATTGTAGACTTGTATTGTACTATTATCCATATGGGACTATTACCCATACATTTGGTAAGGGAATGGACCAATGTTAAAGGATGATGGAAACTAAAGAACATCCTTATATCCTCTTTTTTATTTTGAGTGGACATGAGTTACTTTTGGGTCATGCATGGAGATTAACCTTAATTTATTCCTATGAACTTAGATGCACTTGTGGACAATATAATACCATAATATGGCTCCAATTTGATAATTCTATGGCTATGGACATTTCCCTTCTTATCACCGAATCAATCCTCTACAATACAATGAACTAGGGCTAGTTGGTTGGCCCGCTTGAATGCTACTTTAGTCCTTAAAAGTCTACACATAATTAGGCCCTATACACCTACCCTTCTACAAATCTTGTTGTCCTTCACAAGTACAAGACTCATGGCTCTTCTTTGAGATCCACCTCACAACCCTCCAAGTGTGCTTGGACTACCATCAATATGCCCAACCATAATCAATTATTGTTGGAATCATGGTTGCTGTTAGACCACAACCCACAGGCGTTAGTCTCAGCTATAATCACCAGAGTTAGGATCCATGAGAGGCAGTTAGTCCATGTCAGGAAACACACGGGGAGCATTGAACCCAATGTCCAACAATCTCCCCCCCAACATGAGCCGAGTGGGTTTCAAACTTGAGACCTGTTTCTCTAATACCAGTTGTTGGAATCACAATTTTCGTTAGACCAAAACCCACAAGTGTTATTCTCCACTACAATTTCCAAAGTTAGGATCCATGAGAGGAATTTAGTTCATGTCGCGAAACACACAAGGAGCATTGAAACTAATGTCCAACAATTATTTTACTGATCTAGGGCCAAAAATATTTCCCTTGTTTATGGCTCTTCAATCTGCCACCTAACAATGGTTTCATTCCTCTGAAAATCATTGTTCTTTTCTATCAATTTATTTGTTGTCCAATCTATGAAAAAATCTGAATTACTCCTCTTATCATCCTTCTAACAATCTGTAGATGACTGAACTAGGGTCACAAATCAACCACTAATATTCCACTGAATTTTTTTTTTATAGGTTGCTTCATATCTCTATCTAAATATTTACGCAAATTCCATGAAAATCAACTCCTATTCATGTGAATCCATTATTCATATGGCACATTTCTTCTGCATGATCAATCTTCTCTTGAGGTCCCACCCTCCTTTGGATCTACTATCTCAACACATAATTATGTAGAACATCTTCCATATATGTGGTCTATATTGTAGAGATAAACCTTGCTCTAAGGGTCACAACCCCTCTTCTTCTACGAAAATTTGTCACACTATTAATGGCATACCTTATGGACAAAACATGATAGGAAACCATCCTAACTAGGGAATTATACTTATGTTCTAATTTCTTTAGAACAAACCTTATCCACCCATATCAAAAAGATCTTGCGCCCATAAGAGACTTGATCTAGCTCATATGGATCCATAGGTTCTGGGAATTTCTTTGACTGAATCTTGAGATGAAATTCGGATATCTATGTCGAACCTCAAACTAGGGTTACCTCAATCAATATTATGCCTTCGTCTACTTCTGTTCTAGCCCTAAATTCTAGTACAATCCCTCCTCCGTTTATCTTGGTATTTATCGCAAACCTTGTAGCCTAATAACCACCACAAGACAATATGGTATCAACCCTCTATGCTATTTCATAATTTTTATTTCTAAATTTGATGTAGGCTTCACATAGAGACACCACTGAAATAACATGCCCAAATTCTCATGAGAAACCTTTCTGAAGCTCAATATTCCAGAAGAGAACCAAGAATATTCCATCCTACTTCCTAGCTCGAACCCATTATTAAGGTATGTAATAGTCTTGTGAACCCTTACTCAGCCCTCTAACTTGACCTACTGTAGGACTACATCTCTCCTAGCCTCCTTGATAAAATGAGCTCCTCCTCACTTGGTGTTCTTGCCTTCATACATAGGCATTCTTAAATAGATTTTTCTAGCTATGCCTCTTAATAACCCTCTAGAACTTATGGGATTTATCCACTTAGACCTTAGGAAATATTATTTTTCCTTTTTATTCTTTTATATTTTAAACCGCATCTTGGGTCCAAAAAACCCTTCTATTGGGTTCTTTGCTTACAAATAATTTTGTGACCGAAATCACACAAATCCATCTCACTAGGCTTGTTGTGTACCTCCCAAGCTACACAATTCAACAACATAGTCTAATTGTAGTAATGGTAACTTGGTGAAGCTCTTATAGTCAAGTGAGGACTTGGTTGGGTTCCAAAGTTTCAAATTAAGTAAGGATAGTTGTGAGCGAATGATAGCTAGGGAGGGTTGGGGCATGCCAAGGAATCAAAAGGCATGCTAACACATGTTGGATAATGCCAATGCATCCCGAGGAGTGTTAAGGAGTGGCGAGGAATCACAAGGGAGAACTAGGTCAAAATGCAGGGAAATGAACAAATAAGAGTGTGTGCCAAAGAGTGCCAGTGAATTCAAGTGTTCCAAGGATGAAGTGTGTCAGAAGAATTTCATAATAGGATTTGCAGGAGGCAAGTCTACAATTGTGATAATGGGATCGACAAAGAATTTTTAGAGAAAGGGATACTTTATGCTTGGCACAATACTATTTGGCCTTTATCTATTATTTTGATATGACATGTGGCACACTTGTTTCCAATTCTCATGATTTATACTATTTTAGACAATTTCATATTGTACATTGTTATGTATAATTTTTGGGGCACTCGGCTTATGCCAACTTATATATTTTGTGTCTTGGGTATCATGTGATTCTTGAAAACTCCCAGTTAATGATTTATTGTTTATATTAACTAAACATACATGTGAAGTATTTCCTTATATGTAAGTTATGTTGCTTAGTTGATTTATGGGCATGGCTAGATGTGATCCTTGTCATGGTAATTTCTTATAGGGCACAATTTCAGCTTGTACATGAGTGGGCTAAGATGAGGTATAAGTAGTTCTTAGGTGAAAAATGCACAATCTACTTGTAGTAGGTGAAATTGGTCAAGTTATTGCAGGTGAAGCAGACCAATGTCACATGAGCTGCAGTAGTTAAGGACTTGATCCAGTTCCCAAGTTGTGAAAAAATGTAACACTAGTTGTGAGGGCATGAGTGCCAAGTGATGCTAGGCAAGTCTTACATGTCCGAGATAGTTAGAAGGCATGTCGAATATGATAAGATGTATAAAGTGATAAGGCATGCCAATATGTTCAAGGGTGTGACAATACGTGCCAGGGACTATCAAGGAAAATAAAAGGAGAAACAAGTTTAACTACAAGGAAATGGACACATAAGAGGGTTAGAAGGTCATCAATTTACCTTTTCCAAGAGGGGAATGATAGGCACACCAACACTAGATGGAAATAGGTGCCTAGTTCCAAGTTTTAGTGCATTCTAAGTTCCAAAGGGTCCTCTATTACTTCTCATCTACTTTCCAGTAATTTATCTCGAATAACTATAATATTAAACCACTCTAAAGTATACCAACACATCTTAATGAATGCTAGACATGCTAATACTTTCCAAGCACCAACAACATCCAAGTGCCAATGTGTGTTAGGAGTGATACACATGTTATGAAGTGGAAGGGGAGAGTGCTAAGGTGTGACAAAGTGTGCTAATGTATTTTGATGAGTGTTAGGGAGTACTAGGGAAACACAAGGGAGCACTAGGTAAAAATGCATGGAAGTGAATGAATATGAGGGTGTGTTAGGGAGTGTCAATGAGTGCTAGCTAGCATTCCAAGGAGGGAGTGACAAGGTATCTTAAGCACTAGTAAGGCATGCTAGGGAATATAAGGAAATTTCAAAAAGTCCCAAAGTGTGCTAGGGAGTTCTAGTGTGTGTTAACATGTGCCAAATAGTGCCAAGACATGCAATAAGATAAGACATGCTAGGATTCGTAGGGTGCCAGTGTATGCGTTGAGCATCATAATTATTTCTTTTGACACCTCATTTCCACGTACTTTATTCCTTTTTGACCACCATAATCACTCAAAAGACATCAAATCACAAGGTTTATAGAATGGCAGGTATGTAATAGTCTAGTTTTTCATAAGCTATTAATGTTATTTATTATTAGTCTAATATTTTCTTTAACTACTGAAACGAGATGATTCTGGAGCTAATGTCTGATTCTATAGCCATGTCTATTGTTTGATAGGTTTCAAAGTGCCAGATAGAGGGAGAAATATATGGAAAGGTGGTGATAAAAGCACTCATTGATTCCCTCCTATCTTCATGAACTAGATTGGTACGAAAATAATCTGATTAAGGTATATTAGTAATGATGTGATAATTCCTCTTTCATATTTTCAAGCCAATGTTTTACATGTGCTCAAGGGTTTAATTTCTCTTGCAAGTTATTGAGTCTCATGAGTGATTTTTATGTTATTTTTATATACAGTTCCACATAAAAGAAATATTGAACAACAACAATGAAAAGTGCATTACATCACCATACAACACATCAACATAGGTATTTGATGAAGGAGTTCACCCTTCCTGGGCTACATCTCCTTGGTCAAGCTTCCAAGCCTTGGACCTCTATATTATGCTAAAATTTACAAAATGTTGTGTTTATAATGCTTTCGGCTACATAAAACTGCACCAATGAGTTCATAACACTAACAAATGGTACCTTAACCTCCTTTTTCTCCTCATTTGGTCACAAATTGACTGAGTTATGACCTCTACAAGTCTTCTCCACAATTTCCTCCCCAAATTTAGCTAACTAGCCCCAAATTGGGCTAATTGGCGCTAATTTTGGAAAATCCAATGGATTTGTTAGAGCTGCCAATGAAATTCAAATTAAATTAATAAATCCACATTAGAGGTTAATTAAACCGAAGTAGGATTAACTCAGTGCTCATTTAATAAAACAAGTTTAATCATTAATTAAATGTGGGGTATGGTTAATTAATCCACACTTAATGGTTAGGATCCTCCTGCTTCACCGGTGGTCATGGGGCACAATTACATGTCTTGCGGGATAGCCCCCTCTCACCTCGTTAGTGCTTGTATGAAAGTTAAAATAGCAATGGAGAACTATGAGGGTAAGGATCATGGTCTAGGTGGACTGTTGGTGTGGCTTGTTAGCTGGGCGGAGGTATCGTGTTCGACCCCCGCTCGATCCTTCGCGTCCACAAAAAAAGATTTACATAACCATGGGGAGGACACATGGCAACCCTAGGATAACCCACATGACTCCTCCTCATTGGCCCAAAACACAACCAATGAACAGTTTCTAACACATACCAAAAAATTTGCCAACCCCCACCTGCCACTTGGCATCCCATCATTCATGGGAGGAAATAGTTGACTGGTCAACCTGCCATGTGACCCTGCCACCTAGGCATGCCCAATCAATAGTATGGACTGCTGACTGGGTTTGTCTACACAATTATTTTTCACAAATTTCCCTATTTAGGAAAACATACAAAAGTCATTTTCGAAGCCATATAGAGTCCATTTCGTCTGAAACAAGTTATTTCAGGTTCAGAATGAGGAACACTATGTTGTATTTCATGTTTCATGTAATTCCATGAACTTTTATTTTTGAGCATAATTCTAAGCACCTAATCATTCCTCCCCGCTAGAATATTTTGGACCCCAAAATATCATATTCATTTGTTGAACAGGTGAGGTTAAATTTCCCTCTCCTTCCTAATTTCCATCCATTTTTCTTTTGAAGGATGTGTTCCTTTGAGCCCCACTCGAAGATAGTCGACACTTCCTCTCTTCGATGTCCTTGTTCTTCTATAAAATATGATGTTTTTTTGAAGCTCAACAAATAATATTAGAGAAAATTCTTCAATAGATGGAAGTTGAACATTATCTCTTTGATCTTGAATCAAAGGAGTCTCATACAATCTTAAATTATCAACATCAAAAACATAGTAAATTTTCATGTATGAAGGAAAATCAAACTTGAAGGCGTTGTTACCAATCCTTTCCTGAATTTTGAAAGGACCATAACATATTGGTTTTAGGTTTTACCTTCTCCTTGAAGCCTCTCCTTGCTAATGTGGTGCCAAAATTAGTCACCAACTAGAAACTTATGACCCACATGATGTTTTTTGTGTCTCGCTTTGTACTTGCCTTTACTTTTTTATAGTTGATATTGAATTGTTTGATGGATCAACTGAATTTGATCTATGAATTTATTTGCTTTATATATGTCATTATGGCCATTTATAGCCACATCTTTTCCACAAATGAAATCCAATGGATATTTTGGTAAGTATTGAAGACATGCCTCAAATGGCGATGTTTGTGTAGAGGAGTGTTTTGCATGGTGTAAGCATGTTGAATGTAATGCAATTGTTCATCCCACAACTTAGGATGTTTTCTGCAATATCCTTGAAGAAGATGAATGACTGTTTGAATGACCCCTTTCATTTTACCATCTATTTGTGGATGAAAGGTTGTACTCTTCTTCAACTTAGTTTCCATCAAGTCCCACAATATTGACCAAAAATTCCCAACAAATTGAGAATCTCGATCACTTACAATAGATGCAGGAAACCCAAAATGAACCCAAACATTTTGGAATAAAATATGAGTAGTTTGTTTAGATGTGACTTTATTTTTACATAGCATCAATATACACATCTTGGTGAACTTATCCACAACTACATACAAATAATCAAGACCTCTTTTGACAAAGGAAGACCTTCTACAAAAAACATAGAAATACTCTCCCAGGGACATGAAGGAACCAAAAGTGGTGTGTACAATCCCAACTTCCTATTACTAGGTTTACTCACTGCACATAATGAACAACCTTTAATAAAACATGACACACTTTCAAGTATACGAGGCCAATAACAATACCTCTAAATATTTTCCACTATTTTGCTTACACCAAAATGTCCAAGAATAAGATAAGTTTGTGCTTCCCTTATGAAATTCACTCTCTCCCCCCATGGAATAATTTTTTTTACCAATGATAGGAAAAGTTATTATGTATATGGTATTCCAATTCCTCAACTTGGCGACCTTGACTCAATTTTTCATAAACATCTTGAAAGTAATTATCAGAAGTATACTGTTCAAAATAACTTTCGTGTAAAACAAAACTATTCTTGAGTAAATTAGTTGATCTAATAATAGGCCTAGAAAGCATATCAACAACCTTGTTGTATATAGCTTTCTTATACCTCATGACCATGTGTAATTGTTGCAAGAAACACATCCATCGAAAGTTCCTTGACTGATGCAACTTAGTTTGCAATTGTAATGGTTGGTGGTTGGTGTGAATGATGGTTTCCTTCCCCATGAAATAGTGTTTCCACTTCTTCACACTTTGAACCAACACATATAGCTCCTTGTCATAAGTAGGATAGTTTATCACTGCACCATTAAACATTTCTGAATGAAATGAAATAGGCTTACAATGTTGTAAGAGGACTCCGACCATGGCATACTCGCATCGGTTTGAATCTCAAAGGGCTGTCTCAAGTTCAGTAGTACTAGTATTAGGGCTAAACTGATCTTCTCTTTCAAAGCATAAAATTATTTTTTTTGCTTGCCTCCCTAGTGGGAGACCTTATTAACATTATTCAATGCATGTAATGGACCTACAATAGAATAAAAAATAGCAATGAACTTTTTCCAATATTGTGCTGCTCCTAGAAAAATCCTTACCTCAATGACTGTCTTGGGTGTTGGCCAATTCACAATGAAATCAACCTTGGAGGGGTCTATCTTCAACTCACCTCCTCCAGCAATATATCCCAAATACACTAAATAAGTTTTACCGAACTTACATTTTGACATCTTCAAAAATAATTGTTCTTTTCTCAAGACATCAAGCACCTTTATTACATGCATGAAATGTTCATCTCGTGATTTGTTGAATATCAAAATATCATCTAAGTAGACAGTGAAAAACTGATCAAGAAATGACCCTAGTAGATCATTCATAACTCTCCTGAAAGTATTTGGAGTGTTGCAAAGATCAAAAGGCATAACAAGCCACTCAAAAAATCATTTTTTAGTTCAAATGTGGTCTTCCATATGTCCCCTTCAGTTATTCTAACTTGATGTTAACCACTTCTTAAGTCTAACTTAGTGAAATAGTTTGCATATCTCAATTGTTTAAGAAAATCATCAATTATTGGGAGTGGATAACAATTATTTACCATGATTTTGTTTAGTGCACAAAAATCCACACATATGTGACATGTTCCATCATTCTTGGGCACCAACACAATCGGTGAAGCACATGGTGAGGTAGATAGACAAATGATACCTTTATTCAACAATTCTTGGATTTTCACCTTGATTTCTACCCTTTCCATTATCGACATGTCATATATGCCAATTTTACGGAGTGTAACATCCTACTGTAGTTGTATCTCATGTTGGATTCCCCTCTTGGAAGGTAACCTCTTTGTTTCTTGAAACATATTGCCATCCTAACTTACCAAATCAAACAAGTCATATTTCATTTTATCATCACAACCTTCAAAATTTTCATAATCCATATCATTATTTTTTTTTATCATAATAATCACAAAGTTTTTACTTGAATTTACTAGTTTCTTCATTTTCCCGGTATTAACTAAAGAGAGGTTTAGTTTTTTGCAGCGACCTCTCATAATATACTACACTCCATATTTGAAAAAGTGGTACTTTTTTTCATAGCGATAGAACATTTCTTTCCTATCATAGAGATAGGTACTACCCAAAGAAATTCTTGATATGTAAAGTGGTACAACATCTAGCTCAACTTCATCAATAATGTTTGCAGTGGTTGATTGCAAACCAAAAAAATACAATTTCTTGTAACCTATAAATTTGTATCCTTGGTTACATCATAAGGATATGGCTTATGATGAGGTATGGTTTCAAGATTAAGCTTCTTGACTAAGTCTTCAAATATTAAGTTCACCTGAGAGCCACTATCAAATAGTGTGCCAATTTTTGTATGTTTTGAGACCACTCTTACATGAAACAACTATATCCTTGTTTCTTCACTTGGAGTGTTACTATGAAAATTTGATGAACTAGTACTTCCATGGTTGCAATTTTATTCTCATCAGCCAAGTCGGATCCAAGATCCCATTGTGTTGCAGAAGTTGTATTTTTTTCCCCTTGTTATTGAATTTCTTAAGCTTGAATTCTGGATGAAGCTTCCAATGGTGGGCTTCATCATGACCCTCTTTGGAACAATGGTTACATGTGGTTTTCTCCCCTTTTTTTTAATGCATTCATTTTCTTTTCTTTTCCCTTGAAACCCTTTCCTTTTTCTCCACCCTTAAATGGTTTCATTTTACCTTCTTCTGGTACATTTTTCCCTCTTGCCTCAAGGTGTGTAGCTTGCACACAAACCTCATCTAGACTAGTGGGGTTAAACATGAGGATGTTTGTTTCAGTTAACTGTGTAGACCCCCTATATACTTCATCAAGGTATCATGAGAATGAAAGTCAACACCTAACATAAGATCTCTTCTCCTAAATCCTTGAGTGTATTCCTTCACACTTTGACCCTTCAATTGTGTAAGGTTTTTCAAGTTCGTAATGGGTTTTTGCATGTAAGATAGAGGGTAGAATTTCCTTTTAATTGAAGAAATGGAATATGACCAAGAAATTGAGATCTTACCATGTTTTTAAATCTCCTCTTGCGTCCTTGCTTCCGACCATACAAGCGTTGCACCTTCCATTCTCAAGGAAGCCAATTGACTATTTATGCCATCCTCTTGAAGGTTATGAATTTTTCAACAAACCTCCAACTAACGAATCCAATTATCCAACTTCTTAGCATTTAATTCACCATTATATATCGCTAGCTCAAATTTAACATCCAGTTAAGTAAGGGTGATTTACTAGTTCCTTTTGAAGTATGTGTATGAATAGGTGGAACGGTAGTGGAAGATGATGAAGAGGAAGGTGTAGATGGTGGTGAGGATTATGGTGCAATGGATGGTGGTTTATAACCATCTCCATGACCTCCTCCTCCTAGAGAAACCTCTCCTCTAGGAGGCCTATAACTTTCTCCTTGCATCCTTAAATTCCTCTCCTCATAGAGGACCTTTACCATCTTAGTCATATAAAAAAATTCCTTTTTAAATGCTCTCTCCTCTTCTGTCATGGTAGGTTCTCCTTCATGAGACATGCTCACTAAAGACTCAACTTCAACTTGAGGACGTTCTAGTGTTGAATACTTTGGAAACATTTCCCTTATTCCTCTTGACCTAACTGCAGGGATTTCAACCAACTTCCCTTCTCCTCTTTTGAGTTTTAACCTTGTAAGCATGACACAAACTTTCAAGCAATTAGATCCCTTCTTGTACAACAAACCTAAAAATAAGATGCCAAAAATGATCTGATTAAGGTGTGTTAGTAATGTTGTGCCAATTCCTCTTTTAGATTTTGAAACCAATGTTTTACATGTGCTTAAGGGTTCAAGTTCTCTTGCAAGTTACTGAGTCTCATGAGTGATTTTTATGTTATTTTTATGAAAAATTTAACATAAAATAAATATTGAACAATATCAATAAAAATTAAAGTACATCACCATACAACACATCAACACAGGAATTCACCCCTCCTGGGAAACATCTCCTTGGTCCAACTTCCATGGCCTGGGCATCTATGTTATGCTCAAATTTTCAAAATGACATGTTTACATTGCTTTTATACTCTTGAAAACTACACCAATGTATTCAAAACACTCAAAAATGGTGCCTTGGCCTCTTTCTGCTCTTCATTTGGTCCAAAATTGACTGAGTTATGACCTCTACAATTATGCTCCACAATTTCCTCCCCAAATTTAGCTAACTAGTCCCAAATTGGCCTATTTGGCACTAATTTTGGAAAATCCTCCAGATATTTTGAAACCTCCAATTAAATTTGGATTAACTTAATAAATCTACATTAGTGGTTACTTAAACCAGATTAGGCTTAACTCGGTGCTCCGTTAATAAAACAGGTTGAAGCGTTAATTAAACGCGAGTTATGGTTACTTAATCCACGCATAAGGGTTAAGCTCCTCCCTCCCCACCGATAGTTGTGAGCCATGGTTACATGTCTTAGGGGTTGTCCTCATGGGGTTGGCTCACTCTCCCCCCATATTAGCCTTTATGAAAGTTTAAATAGCAATGGATAACTATGAGGGCAAGGATTAAAGTGTTTGCAGAGAGGTGGCATGCCTTGTTAGCTGGGCAGAGGTCTCATGTTTGACACTCACCTGCTTCTTCTGGTCCATAACAAAAAATGTACACAGCTATGAGGAGGACACATGGTTTCCCCCAGCTGAGCCACATGCCTCCTCCTCCTTGGCCCAAAACACAAGCAATGAATAGTTTCCAACACATACCAAAAAATGCGCCAACCACCACCTGTCACTTGGCAACCTGTCATTCGCTGGAGGAAATAGTTGACTAGTCAACCTACCCTATCACCCTGCCACATCGGCATGACTAGTTAGTAGTACAGACTATTGACTAGGTTTGTCTGCACAATTTGTTTTACAAATTTTCCTATTTAGGAAAATGGACAAAACTCATTTCCAAAGCCATATAGAGTCCATTTCATGCGAAACGAGTTGCATTAGATTTAGAATGATGGACACTACGCAATCTTCCAGGCTTCATGTCATTATGAGAAATATATTCTTGAGCATAATATTGAGCACCTGATCTAGTTGCACGGTCAAGGATAAAGTCAAATATATTAGTTGTAACAGGGAAGCGAGGAATGATATATATGCCTCATGATTTTTCTTTGTTAAAAGAAATTCATGACTGATTTCTATTATGATATATTTTTTAGTTAAATTTAATATTATGTTATCAAGGATAGGCATAAAGCTCTAGACATTTAATGATGCAGGATTTATAAAAATACCTTGAAGCAACCCAAAACACAGTTACCTTTTATGTGACAGTGAGACTTCAAACTCTATTTTCATTCAACAAATCCTTTACATTTCAATGTGTTGTCAATTTCTCAATTGGCTCTTTTTACCACCTTCTTGTGGAAGGCCCCCTCAAGTAGTAATATTTTTTTATTTTAAGTAGTGTTATTTTATCATTTCTTAAGTTCATTGTTGGATGCATCCTGTAGAATGTTTTATTTTCTTTATTTATTAGATAATAAGCATTTTAGTCATTTCATTAATTGTTTTCTTTTATTTATTTAGCAGAACATGATTTTAATTAGCTGTCAGAGTTTGAATTCAAAACGAGATTGTAATTTTTAAAAACAAATAATTAGTTTGCAAGTTTTAAGCATGAGTGTTGCAAAGTTTTATTTGAAAGCACGAGTGATTTATTAGTATGAGAAAGTTTGTACATAGTTTGGTTTTTCATGCAAGAGTGTCTTATATTGATAGATGTGTTTATTCTCTTAGAAATCAAGTTTCCTTCCAATCATATTTCAGTTAGTTTGCAGATTCTGTGAGTATCATTTTTCATGAATTAAATCTCATTTTGCAAGTGTGGAATTGATTTATAATTTTTTATTGGTTATGTGTATTTCATAATTAGATACAAGAGTGTCATCATCTTTATTAGAATTAGTCTCAGTAAATAATCCAATCATGTGCATTCATAATTTAATTCAATTTAGATAACTAAGATTCCTAGCACATACAATGCACTTACACTTCATCAGTTTATTGGTCTTGGTCGATAATTTATGTAATCAATTTTAGAAAATTAAATTGACAAACAATATGCCAATATTTGTCAAGGAGGAAAAAGGCAAAAAAAAGAATAACAAAGCTAAAATGCAAGGAAATGAACACATAAGAGGGTTAATAAGTCATGACTTTATATTTTTCAAAAGGGGCATGCTAGGCACACTAATAATAGGTTTCAATACATGCCAAGTTCCAATGTGTGCCAAGTTCTCATGTATGTTAATCCATGCCAAAGTGTTCCAGGGCATGCTAGGGACTACAGGGCATGGCAACACATGCTAACAGAGTTTTATGCTATGGTAGGGCATGCCAACATGTGCTTGGGTGTCCTAGTCATGTCAAGATGTTCTAGGTACAAATATGTTCTAAGACATGTGAGGTGCCAAGGAATTTTAGTGTGTTCCAAAGAATTTTAAGATGTGCCAAGAGTGTTGAGGAGTGCTAGCTATATCTCTTTAACAGAATTGACAACGCTTGATTTTGTATTAAATAATATAGTTTATACACATACTAGTGGAACTTTATCTAAAGGGAATTTATTAGATAATAAACATAATATAGATGAATCATGTATTGAATGATAGGAAACCTATATTCTCATTATTTGAGGTATATTACACACACTAATTACTACTTAACAAATTTACTGACTCTAACCACTTTATGGCCTTTGACACATAATTAAAAAGACTCCACAACAATTTTCTGAAATCATTATCTTTTGAAAAAAAATATAGTAACATGCACATAGCATCATCAAAAAATGATTGGAATGATCACTGATGGCGAACATTTTTCGACCATCACCAAAAGTAACCAAAAAGAGAATTGGTGATGGTCAATAAAATACCATCATTGGAAGTGTCACCAAAGATAAAATTAGTGATGGGCGTTTAACAACCCTCACTAAAAGTGTCACTAAAAATGGCTTTGGTGACAAACCTTAAAGGAGTGTCACTATATGCACTTACAAAAGCACATTTTAAGGACTATCACCATATGTGACATTGGTGATAGACCTTAAAGGTTTGTCACAGGCATGACCCTCACCAATGTCCTTTTTTCTTGTAGTGCAAGGATATCATGTAAGAACACACTTGTGAAGTTAAAGAGAGAAATTTTTATGAAACCAACTCCAAAAATAGAAGAAAAGAGAGATCAACGCCTTAGAAATCAATCTCTTCAAGGGGAAACCTTCTTTACATTACATAAGTGAAAAATTCTTGGATGATACAAATGAAAAAACCTCTTTTATATATATAGGAGTCTATGGGGTCACAATATAATCCTAGCCAACCTAAAAATCATAATATAAGGGCACAACAATAAAAATAGTGGCTTTTATGGGGCACCATAATAACAATATGGGGGCTAAAGGGGTACAACAATAACAATAAAGGGGTTACAAAAACAACAATAAGGGACTACACTAGTAATATAGGGACCTAACATGCCCCTTTCCTTCACAAAAGTGTTTTCCTTAAAGCTTGAGTAGCTCTAGATGCTTTTGTATAAAATTCTCATCCTCCCATGTGGAATCTTTAGTGGGTAAGTTCTTCCACTTAATGAGATACTATGAAATTGATCGATTTCGTAGTTGTCGAGTTCCTCTTTCTGTGTCTGCTTCAAGTTCCAATATGATTTTTCCTTCATCATCAATTTATGGCAATATTGTTTGAACTATAAGTGTGTCACCTATAACCTTCTTTAAGCATGAAACATGGAAAACTGGGTGCACTCTAGATGAAGTAGTAAGCACCAATTTGTATGCCATAGTACCAATATTTTACAACAACTTGTAATGACAATAGTACTTTGTTGATAATTTATTATCCTTCTTAGCTTTCTTGAGGGACATTTGTTTGTATGGTTGTAGCCGTAAAATACCCAGTCTCCTACATCAAAAATTCTCTCCCTACGATGTTGATCTACTTGTTGTTTCATTCGATTTTGTGCCAAATTTATGTTATCCTTTAAGAGTTAGAGAAATTTTTGTTGATGCTCGATGTGATCTTCCAGTGATTAAACCTTGGAATTTTCTCTTAAATTTGATGTGATGGAAAGATGATGATATCCATAAAGTGCCATAAATGGGGTCATTTTTTACGCAGTATGGAAGGAAGTGTTATACCACCATTCAACCAGAGGTAACCACTTGACCCATTGTGTTTTTTTATCATATACAAAACAATGAAGATATCCTTCCAAACATTTGTTCACTATCTCAATTTTCCCATCGAATTGAGGATGATAAGATGAGCTATGAGCTAGTTAAGTACATGAAAATAATTATGTCCAAAAATTTATAGTAAAAATGGGATCTCTGTCGCTAACAATAATATTTGGGTTTCCATGTAGCTTTTGAATTGTTTCCATAAATGCAATAGCATAAACGTTTGCACAAAATTTTGCATATTTGGTAAGTCTATCACCTACAACTATGATGATACTCTGTCCTTCGGACTTACGTATATCTGTGATAAAATCTATTGAAACCTCCTCCCAACATTAACCTGGAATGGATAAAGGTTGTAGAAGACATAGGGTCTTAATTGAAACTTTATTTTGCTAGCAAACCAAAAATTCTGTCACGAAATTTTGAATATCAAATTTAAGGCCATCCCAAAAAAAATCTTTCTTCACCCTATGGTAAGTTGTTAAAAATTATCAGTGTCCTCCTAAGGGAGAGTTGTGCAATTCCAAAAGAGTATTTTTTTTACTTTGGAATTCTTACAAAAATATAAGTGATATTTGTACTGTAAGGAATATTTTTTCCAAATAATTGTATTAGATGTACCAGGATCTTACTGCAAATTTTGAATGAGTGTCCACAGTTCTTCACCATTCTTCCATTCATCCCTTGCTTAGGTTATCCAATCTGGTTGGATAATAGCAATGGCACAAAGTAATGCTCCCACCTCTTCATCCTTTCTTGAGAGTGCATCTGCAACAAAATTTATCTTCCCTTTTTGTAGATGATTTCAAAGTCATAACCCAACATGTTTATGACCTATTTTTGTTGCTCTTCTCAAGATAATATTTGTTCCAAAACATATTTAAGACTATCATGATCAATTTTTACCTTCAACTGTCTCCCCATCAGGTAAGGTTGCCATCTCTTTATAGCATGTAGTATTATCAACATTTCCTTCTCATAAATAAATTTCTGTAAATACTTTCCTTTGAATGGATGACTTTCAAAATAAATGGGTTTTATTTCTTGCATTAAAACAACACCAATTCCATTTCCTAAGGAATCACATTCCATAATAAATGTTTTTGTGAAGTCTGGTGTAGCTAGGATCAGTGCTAGACACATTGCCTCTTTAAGATGTTCAAAGACCTTAGTTCCTTCAAGAATCCATGAAAATGCATCTTTCTTCAATAATTTTCTTAGAGTTTCTGTTATTCTCCCATAATTCTCAACAAAATTACGATAATACCTTGTTAACCCGAGAAATCCTCAAAATTTATTTATGGTTGTGGGGACTTTCCATTCCTTAATGGCTTCAATTTTGTGAGGGTCTACCTGAACACCTTCCCGAGTTACAATACGACACAAAAGGATCCAAGGAAACGATGAAGTTACAGGTGACACCTGGAGATCAACTACGAAGTAGTTAGTCGATCATGCCTTCGTTAAATTTCAATTATATAATATGATTCATAATAATTTAAATTAAACACTTATTTATTTAATTAAAAATGTTTTCTACTTAAATATAATTAATTATTATAATATAATATTATTTTTATTTTAATATCATAATTATTTTTCTAATATAACTTTCATTTATATAATATGATTTAGAATATCGTATAATATTATAATATTATATTATATTTTAAACCATATTCCAAAAAATAAATCATATTTTAAATTAAACAATTATTTAATTAATTATAAATATTTTCTATTTAAATATAATTAACTATTATAATATAATATTATTTTTATTTTAATATCAATGTTACTTTTCTAATACAACTTTTATTTATATAATATGATTTACAATATAGTATAATATTATATTATATTATAAACCATATTCCAAAAAAAAACAAGTGAGTGAAGTAATTTAACACAACTTAAATTATCGAAATATACAGAATTTAGATTAGTTTGTTTTTATTTATTTTATATTTTATGTATTGCTAAGTAAAAAATATATTTTTACTATTAGTATATTTAAATATTTTTATTTTAAGCCTAATAATTTCTTATCAAGTAATATTAATTATATTATTTTTAAAAGGGTTCTATCAACTCCATATTAAAGAAGGAATTAAATGTCTTTTTAACATCAGAAAGGTAAAATATTAATATTTCTCAAGTTTTAATTACTTTATTTATGTATAAAGTGGGTGTAAAATTAAGAAGGAAATTAGAGCATTTTATCTATGGTTGCAATTAGTTTTTTTTAGTTATTACTATTTTGTTAATTTGTTGTTGTAAGTATTATTTTATTATTTTAAATGTAACTTTATGTATCAACAACTCCCTCATAAGTGGTTGTAGAACATGTCTAGACATAACAAGTATGACCGAGCTATTTAATAACATAAAAATATTTTTAAAAACCATAAATAAAATATTTCAATATCTATATGAAACAATTACTACATAGTAGCTAGTATGTCTCACTTAGTTTAAATATAGCTAAATTAAAGTTAAAAATTACATTTTTGATATAGGTATCAATATTTTAAAAGGTAGTTAAAAAAAAAATATAATATTAAAAATGGAGTTCTTTTATTTACATAGTTATTTGTTGTCAAAATTGATATCCATTTTAATTTCTTTGTGATATCAAGCGGTAAAGTTGATTGATTATAATTCACTGCATTTAAGACTCTATTTTACTTTATGGGCATTGGAAAAAGGCCAAAATAATATTTGACATGGATGGATATTTTATTTTATTTTGTTAATTATCAATGTCATAATGATGTTGTGATTTACTTTATGGGCCTTGGAAAAAGGCCAAAATAATATTTAACATGGATGGATATTTTATTTTATTTTGTTAATTATCAATGTTGTAAAGATGTTGGATTGATCCTAAAATCAGAATGGGACATAGTGTTAAAAGAGGTTCACACCTAGGTAGTGGACATTTATGGGCTAGGCGGTTACTTCACTAAGTTATTCCTTGTAAATAATAATCCTTCCAAAAGAATCCAATAAGTTTGAGGACCCTTGGGATGAAAAGAGAGAAGAAACTGAGCCAAGGAAGAATAGTGTGCTAAAATGATATCAGTGGGGTCTACCTTAGACTTTAGTGCTCATATAAATCCTATCGAACAATTATCTTTGGGAACAAATGGTTATTGGAGGAAACAATCTAAGTTGATAATCATCGTGGAACTACATTAGATGTAGAACAAGCTCGAGGGGAGACAAAGTATAAGTTTGTTCTTATTGGCTCGGAGAAGCTCTGTGTAACTAGATATTTTTTGTTTGCTACACAACAAGTAGCAGACTAAATAATTAGATAAGTATTGAAAAATTATTTTGTGTGATAGTTGTATAACAAATTTTTGAATTAGGCTGGTAAGTTCGTAATTCTAAATTTTATAAAATTTAGAAGTTGTATATTTTCTTATTGGAAATGGTTGTGCTTATCATTTAAAATATTGATTCTACATTGATTATGAATTTATTGGTTCTCGGGTTAGTTCCCAAGCCGAGTCGACCTCAATTGAAAACCTCGATACAATCCTTTGTAACCCTAGATATGAATGTGTGGAGTTTCTTTTTAAAAAAAAATCTTCTAACATTATTCTTGGAATGAATATGACAAGGTGATGTGAACTAAAAAAATGTGGTGTTAAGGTTTGTAGTTGGAAAAAAAATGGGGTCATGTGGGAAACCCTCATAAACCAAATAGGGGAACAACAACATTTTAAAAGGTGGCTGAATAATAATTCATATCATTATGAATACAAGGATGTTTTAGAACTCAGAAATAAATATTAGCAGATACATGATTTATTTAAAATAAATAAATAAACAAGATTAACCCTACCAATTCATACATAATTAATTGGAGAAAAGAAAATAAGAGTTATAACCTAATAACAAAAATATAAATAGTAATAATAATTGACACTTCACAACATATATCAAATACAATAAGTATCTTTTAAAACATTTGACCATGATCTAAAACTAGGAAATAAACCCTCAGAAGAGATTACCAAGGCTCATGAGTATAAACTTTAATATAACACCTCAATCAACATTCCAAAACTAGCATGCATACAATGAGCCTACACGGTTGTTTCACATCAAAATGATTATAATATCTCATGAGAGAATATTAAACAATTAGAATAGAGAAACAATAATTTCATTCCAATTAGAGAGGAACATAAAATGCTTTGACTAGAAAATAGCCAAGGACAACCCCTTTAATTTAACATAGTCTAAGGAAATTACAAAGCTGGGTACATCTATTCTTCTCAAGAACTAATATCAATGTCGTGGAAGTGGTATTATTTCCAAAATATAATTTATACACCTAACATTTTGTACTTTCTTATTTAACCGAGTAAGAATTCATGGTAGGAGCCGAGGTCAAGACTAACAAATTTAGGACCGACATCTTAAAACCTTTTTGGAAAAAAAAAATTAAAACCCTAGTTACTGAGGAATAGAAATCATGCCATTTATGGCTTGGAAATCCTCAAATTGTGAGAAAGGCTCAAAACCTATACCAAACCAACAATCCAAACACAAGTGAGTCGTGGTTAGGAAGGAACTTAGAAAAACTTGGATGAAGGTTTAACATATTGTTTCAAAGAGGAATTGGAAGGATGTTGTACATGCAACCATGAAGAAAAACTCAAGTCTGCAAATATGTTTCATGACGAGATAAATGTTTAAGAAAATTCGAGGATATGGAAAGGAAAGTTGAATATTTACCTAAGAAAACCATTTTCATTTCTAGTCATCTTTTCCTGTGGAAATATGCTTAGGAAAAATGGGTTTTCTCACCTGGCAAGGGCATAAAGTTGTAAGTGCCAAAAATTAGCCCTCTGGAGTAACATAATCCCACCCAAACTGAACCAAAAATCAATTTAACATATCATGAGAGTAAAAAAGGGGGCAACACGTGAAAATTAAAGGTAAAAATATAACCTCTATAAAACCATGAGGGTAGATGATATATGGAAGTTGTAAAATTGTTGAAGCCTTATTGTTGGCAATGTTTCCTTATAGTAGTTGCAGAGACCAAATTCTTAGGGAATCAAATATGGAATGAGCGGTGGGGTTCCATGGTACTTTGGTTAGTTACTCAGAAACCACCCACATCCACCTCCACCATTTGATCAAACTATAGGTACCTTCACAATATATTTTTTTCACATCTCTAGAAAGGAACCAAGATACCAAGTGGAATGAATCCAAAGGAGTCTCCATAAAGTTCTCATTAGTGCTATCAATTTCTATGTCACATTAACTAAATGCATGTTGGTTACAAGAACTAATAATTGTTCTAAATGCAATTCAACATATTCATAGAGTTGTATTTTATGCTCCAAGGTAAATGATATGTATTTATTAATATTATCATATTAAAGAAATATAATACTAATAATATGCCAATGTATGATATTGTAAAGTAAAAAAAAATGGTTGAGATATGTTACAGGTGGTATGAGAGATAAGTTCCAATACTATGGCCTAATTGGGTGATTTTTAGAATAATAAAATTTGTTCATGTATACAAAGAGGAGGAAATACAAGGATACGAGGTGGAATTACAACCCCCATACAACCATCGATGTTAGCAGGACAAGCATCATTCAATAAAAACCTAGAAATGTGGGTCCAATTAGTCGAAGAAATTGGAAATACAAATGCTAAGTTATTTGGAAAAGCCTAGTAATTGAAAAAGATGAGATGGCAATACTAAGAGCCGATAATGAAAGGTTTATGTAGGAAGAGTAAATATTGATAACCCAAAGTCTGAAGGTGATAAAGAAGATAACGAGGAAGAATTTGGAAATGTGTCGACTCAGAAGGATTTAAGAGGCATAAAAGTGAAGTACATGGAGAATTCAAGAAAATCAAACCAATTATATTTAATGGTGAGGCAGAAGAAGTTGTTGAAATGTGGTTGATCAATATTAATAAATATTTCCAGATTTAAAAATATGATAACAACTTGGAGGATGGACTTGAACTCTATTAATTTCAAGGCAAATCCACCTTATGGTGGGAAGACATTAAAACAATACTAAGTATTAATGAGCAAGAAGCAACATGGGAAACCTTCCAAGGACATTTCAAATACAAATATTTAACAAAATGATTTTATGATGGAAAACAAAAATATTTCCATGACCTTAAACTGGGAGAGCTTACAGTGGATGGGTTTATCAGAAATTTTACATCATTACTAATGCATATTCCTCACATATGAAAGAAGAAAGGAAAAGAAAAATGATTCATTAGTAGTTTTCTTACATACATGAATGAGCGACTAGAATTTTAAAACCCCAAAACGATGGATGTGGCTATTTAGAATGCCCAAATATGCTACCAATAGTTGAAATAGAAAGGCGAAAATACTAAAAAAACGGGGTAATAAAAAGGAACATAAAAATTCACAGAATATTAAAGGGGTAAAATATGAAAGTTTCAAAGGTCCATATTAAAATCAGCAAAATAAACATTTTCGGAGGTTGCAACAAAAATCTAAATTAAAAGCTGAGACAAACCCTATTGAACAACATAATAAATCTGAGTTTTACGAGTTAACAAAACCCCCAAAATAGTTTTCGGTATGTCAAGGACTCCACACTGTTAAAAATTTTCCTTATCAGAGGGGAGTTGATTTAGTAGAACACATTCAAGAAGAAACGAGAGTAGGGGAGGTATCTAGGAGCTTACCAAGGATAAACATGGCCTTAGATGATCACCAAGAAGAATACTAGCCAACCATTATGGAGTTTGAAGGTAAGCTCGTTAACCAAGCCATCTATATTATGATTAATACCACGACCAACCTAAGTTATGTAAGTCCTAAAATTATATAAAAATGTCATTTGTAGGTAACAAAGTTTAAAAACTAGAGACTAGTTCAGTTGGTCACAGAAGCCAAGAGAAGGGTGACAACAAAGGTGGGTAACTGCCCTATAATGCTCACAAATCATCCAATAGTAGTAAATTTAGATGTATTACCCTTAGGGTCATATGATTTTTAATTGGGATGGACTGTCCTGAGAAACAATGGTCTATTATAAATTGTAGACACAAAACCATAGGTTTCCTAAATCAAGAAGAAGCTACGCAAGAAGTCCAAGGAATTAGGATCCCTTTCAAATTAAGACCCATCACAGCCACACAATTAGAAAAATGCCTCAGAAAAGTATGTGATATCTATGCTGTTATGGTGGGGTATACTAACAATAAAGAATAGAGAACAACAATGGAAACCTTAACTATTGTGAAATACTTTGCTGATGTTTTCCCTAAGGAAATCCCTAGATTTCTTTCTGAACTAGACATAGAATTTACAATTGAATTGTTCTCATGAGTTGATTCAGTATCTAGAGTGCCATATCATATGAAAATACCATAATTAGTATAGATAAAAATGAAGCTACAAGAGTTGTTAGATAAAAATATATTTTCCTGAGTGTGTCATCGTGCAGATCTTTTGTACTATTTTTTCAGAAAAAATATGGTACCTTACGATTGTGCATTGATTGTAGGAAATTAAATAAATTAATTGTTAAAAATACATACTCATTTCCTAGAATAAATGATCTATTTTATTAAGTAAAAGGTGTGACTTCTTTTTCAAAGATTGATTTACGTATTGGGTATCACCATACTAGAATAAAGGAGGAAGATATATGCAAGACAACTTTCAAAAGATGTTATGAGGACTATGCATTCATAGTTTTTAAAATTGGACTCAAAACACTCCAACAACCTCCATGTTCCTTATGAATAGTATATTACACCAGTATCTCGTTAAATTTATAATTATTTTAATTTATGACATTTTTATCTACTCAAAAAATCTAGAGTAGCATAAGAAACATTTGTATATTGTTCTAAAAATATTAAGGGGACACAAATTATACACGAAGTATAGCAGTTGTGAGTTCTGTAAGGATCAAATTCAATATTTGGGTCACGTCATAACTCTGTATGGAATTTCAGTACATCCAGAAAAGATCAAGACCATAATGGATTGGCTTGTCCCCATAAATGTGGTCAATACTAGATATTTTATGTGGTTAGTCAGATATTATTGATGCTTTATTGTAGTATTCTTAACACTTTCCTACCCCATTACTTATCTACAAAAAATGTAAGAAATTTCTCGTGGACAGTTGAGTGTTAAAATAATTTTGACCAGCAGAAACATTTACTCACCACAACCCCCATTTTAAGAATTGTTCATCGAAAGAAGGATTTTTTCATTTACAAAGACGATAGTAAGAAAGGAGCAAGAGAATTTCTAATGAAAGAGGGAAAAGTTGTCACCTATGAGTCTCGTAAATTAAAATAACATGAACACAAATAATCTGCTCATGATTTGGAATTGGAAGGAATAGTCCACGCTCTAAAAATGTGGCGACATTATCCACTTGGAAAGAAATTTAAATTAATGACAGATAATAGTAGTTTAAAAAATTGTTTTAAACATACCATGCTAGATTCATGACTGACTGGATGGGTTTCTCTTTGACTGAATTCAAATTTTACATTAAACATCTTAAAGGAAAAGAGAATCATGTAGCGGATGCCTTGAGCAGAAAACTAAATTTTTTGTACAAAATTTCATTCAGCTCAGTCAAGATTGATTTCATAAATGTAATTCAGAATTCTAGCCTAAGGGACGCAAAGTAATAATTTTTATGGAAACAAGCAGAGTTACAAGATACCAATGAAAAAACATTGGGTTATGAAATAAATTAAGATAAGGTGTTGATGTATAGAGGAATATTTTATGTCCCAAATCAGCAAGAATTGAAACATTTAATTATGGATGAATGTCATAAGAGGGCATATGCTCCTCACTGGGACACCAAAAAATAATTACTTCTCGGAACAAGGATTATTTTTTTCCAGGCATGAAAAAAGAAGTCATGGAGTACTTGACTAAATGTCTAGAATGTAAAATATTAAAATTTGAACATAAAAACCTTGATGAATTGCTTCATCCACTACGCATAACTGAATGAAAATGGGAAGTCATCACGCTCGATTTCTTATGGGAGTACCTAAAACAAAGAGCTAGAGTGAGTATATAATTGTAGTGGTGGATAAATTAAGTAAAGTTGCACATTTTATATCATTGCAATCCTCCTTCAATACAATACAAATTGTTGATATTTTTATGAGGGAAATATTTAGACTACATGGAATACGTAAGGTGGTAATATCAGATAGAAATGTAAAGTTGACATCTTCCTTTTGGAAGGCGATGTTCACTAGATTGGGTACATAGGTAGAATTCAACACACCCTATCATCGTCAAACGAATGGGAAAACCAAAAGGGTGAACCAAGTTGTAAAGTATATCCTAAGAATATATGTAATGCCACAACCAAGTAAGTGGGGAAACTAGTTTCACATAGTAGAGTTTTCCTACAACAACAACTATCATACCTCCTCATGGATGAGTGAATTTTAGGTGTTATATCGATGTAAATGTAGAAAACCCCTTAATTGGAACAACCCCAAAGATAAATTGATGTTAGGCTAGATATGTTAAAGGAAATCAAGGCCATGGTGAGAAAGGTGAGGATGAATCTAAAGGTTGCAGAGGACGGGAAAAATACTTATTCTGATAAGAAGTGAAGCTATTTATACTTTAAGGTTGGGTATCATGTGTACATACGTGTGAAGCCTAAAATAAATACCTTGCGTTAGGGAGGTTGTCCCAAATTGGACCCTTGGTTTTGTGGCCCATTCCAAATTTTGGCTTGATTTGGTTCAATAGCTTATCAACTAGCCCTACCCAGCCATATATATGTGCATAATGTCTTTTATGTATTATTTTTAAAGAAATATATTTATTTTCCCTCACACATTATTAGTTGGCAAGATATACAGGTAAGAAAATTTATGATATTGCATATATATGCATGTTCATTCTTTTGACATGTATGAACTGATTATAATTAGTTGGTTTTAACTGTAGGTCAAACCAGAAAACTAATTTTTCTTCGAACCCCTATGTATACTCGTTCAGAGAGAAGCAACGTTGCAGAGATAAGTTATCACCCAGGTTACAATGGAGTGGAGGCACTTTAGCCTAGAGGAGGTTACCTCGAGAGATGATAAATTTATAAAAGAATCATTTCCTTGCTTGTTCTGAGAGCTTGGAATACATCGGTACACTACTTCACCCGAGGTGGGAGGGTGAGATGTGATATCCCTTGTTTGATCCAGATCTTGGGGGGAGGGCCCCAAGATATAAAAAATTGAAATGCATCTTCAAGAGGGGAGACCCCCGAGATATGAAAAATTGAAGTGAAAGAAAAAGGATAAAACACACAGTAAAAAAACCAAGAAGAAACATTCTATTAAAATAGAAAATAATTGTAAAAGTTACACTGTGATGGAAAATATTTCCTGTTACAAAATGTGACTTGTTACTTATATTCTGTTTTAGTTACAATACCACATCGAAATTCCATAGATGGGTAAATACCATGGGTGAATGAATATCATGGGTGGATGAATACCATGGGTGGATACCACTTACAATACCATGGGTAGATTCCATGGTTTGATGAATAACATCGGTAGATAAATATCATGGGTGAGTGAATACCATGGGTAGATGCCACTTTCCATTCAAATCATTCCTCCATCCCTGAGAAGAAATAGTCCCCATTGCATGAATTTCCCTCATGAGAAACTTGTGTTGAATATGAAGACTCATTTAAGAGATGGGTTTTGTGTGGTTAACCCATAACCGTGATGAACTATTGCTCGAGGATAGAGATACCCTATAATTATTGGGACCAACTTAAATACTTAAATGAGGCCTAGAAAATGGATTTCGATGGATTTTGGGTTTGTGAATGACCCATAATCATGATGTTGATTGTTGAAGAAGTAGCAGGTTCCTACTAAGCCTTACGTGAGAGGGCACATCTCCAAAGAACTGTATTCAGAATTTGATCTGTTGAAACTGATGAATGTAAAGCAGATGCCTACTAAATAGGTGGGAGGGAACATCTCCAAAGGTAACCTGATTGCAATGATTCTCCAAAGATATATATTCATTTAAAATGGACATAACTCGGAATTGCTATTATAACATGTTTTTGGAAATAATATGTCCATTGTGCATCTTTCCATGTAATTGAAATACCTATGTGGACACTTTGGAAACTCATGTTCACAATGCAATTATCTCGCAGTCACAAAAATTGGTCGAATCACAGTTCGGATTATGGAGGGCCCCAAGATATGAAAAATTTAAATGCTAGAAAAATGTGAGAACACACAGTAAACAAAACCACCAAATTTTTTTATTGAAATAGAGAATAATTGTAACAACTACATTGTGGTGGACAATCTATCCTTTTAGAAAATATGACTTGTTAATTATAGTCTTTTTTAGTTACAATACCACAGGTAAATTCCATGGGTCGGTAAATAAAATGGTTGAATGAATGCCATGGGTAAATAGCACTCACAATATCATGGGTGGATGTCACTTACAATACCATGGGTAGATCCCATGTGTGGATGAATACCATAGGTGCATAAATACCACACGTGAATGAATACCATGGGTAGATGCCAATTTCGTTTCGGATCATTGGTAAATTTGGTTGATTCTCATTTACTGTAGTTAAATAATCTATTTTACTTTATGTGCCTTGGAAAAATTCCAAACTAGTATTTTACATGGATGGATATTTTATATTATTTTGTTAATTATCAATGTTATAATGATGTTGCGATGATAAAAAAATCATGATGGGAAACACTCCTAAAAGAGGTTCAAATCCAAGTAGTGTACAATTATGGACTAGGCAGTTACCTTCCCAAGTTCTTCCTTGGAAATAATAATCCTTCCAAAATAATTACTCAATTAAATTGTATCTACTAATTCTAGTTGGGACGAGATCATCATTGGACAAAACAATCCGAATCGATAACTTCCATAGAACTACAGTAGGTGTGAAACAAGCTTGGGGAGAGATATACTGTAATATTGGTATCATTGGTTGGGAGGAGTTCTTTGTACCCAGATATTTTGTCAGTGTTGCAAAGCCAGTTTCATACTAAAAAATTGAATAATTATTTCAAATTTATTTTCTGTGAAAATTTCTTAACAGATTTGGAATTAGGCTCATAAGTTCGGTAATTGTTAATGTTATAAAATTTAGTAGTTGAATATCTTCTTATTAGAAATTATTTTTCTTATCATTTAAAATATATAGTTTACATTGATTTTGAATTCATGAACACTAGGGTTAGTTCCCAACTCGTTTCGACCTGAATCGACAGTGTGGGTAGAATCCCCTATACCCCTACATGGAAATGTGGGGATTTTATTTTAAAAAAAAAAATCTGACAGTATCCTTCAAAGGAAGATGACAAGTTGATGTGAACTAACAAAAATGTGGTGTAAGGGTTTGTAGCTGGAAACAAAAGGAAACTGTGTGGAAATCCCTCATAAACCCAGCGGGGGGAAAACAACATTGTAAATGGTGGCCGAACAATAATTTATGTCATTATGAACACAAGGATGTTTTAAAACTGAAACATAAATCTTAGGAGATACATGATTTACTTAAAAGAAATAATGAAACAATATTAACCCTTTCAGTTGAAAAATAAATCTTTAAGAAAATAAAACATGAATTATAACCGAATAACAACAATCGAAATAGTAATAATAATCCATAGTGTTCATGACATCCAATAAATAGAATAATTTCTTTTTAATCATGTGACCACGATCTGAAGCAGGGAAAGTAACCCTCACAAGAAATTATGAGGGCTCATCAGTATAAAATTTCATACAATAACTCAAAAAACTTTCCTAAAATAGCATACATATAATCAACATACACAACTTTTTAATATCAAAATGATTATAATATCTCAGGTGTAACGTCTCTCCCTGCACCCCAATAACACAAATTTTTTTTTCTTGTTAACCTATCAATATAGGCATTTTACTTACTCTGAATTCTCTTGGTTCTCCCACCTTGGTGACTCTTTTGCTTTCTTACTAGCATTGTGTCCTTTCCAATTATCATGTGTTTTACCCTATACACGACTTTTCAATTAACCATTTAACTCTCTATCCATAAGTAAAGATAGACATATACCTTATTCTCTCTATATATATTTTATATATGTATATATCTTAAATTTCTAGTATGAAATTCTTTTTTGTTATTACTTCCCATGATTTTTAACTCCATGAGTTCTCCTTTAAATTAACCGTTACTAATTGACCTATTTTATATGTGCCTCGACCCCATGTACTTACTATATGGTTGTTGTTAACAGAGCGTCATAGAGCAGTATATGAATTTGACCCTACCATAATACATGGATATCTAATTTCCTATACGAGTAGAGCAATTGATTTGGTTACTTTTGTATGTCGCACTAACTCGACCAAAATGTCACTCAATCTTAATGCCAACCATTGACTAGTAAAATACTATTTTGTTTTTGCTTCCAGCTCATGAATTAATGAAATGCATGATATGCCATCATTGATGTGATTTCACCTTGGGTGGCTCGTATGTACAGTGATATGGATCGAGGTTTTGATAGAGTGACCTTGTTCCTCATGTTACAAGGTTACAGTACACAGTATTTCTCGTCTATTTAATTTCCTCAGTTGTATTAACGTTATGAACTGGCTACTCGTACCTTGGATGCGACATGTTCTGGTACTCGGTGTACATGTCGATTCGTTTTTTTTCAAGATATTGATTCGAGGGTTTATCTCTCCTCGAGGTCAATAAATGTTGTAGCGGCTAATTAAATTGTGGATCGCCGTCGATTTACTTCTCGGGCTTTCATATTTTCCACCCTCTATCTCTGCAACCCTAAATTCACTGTGAATCTCATTTGAGACTTAGGGTTTCTTGTCATGTTTAAAATTTGTCGTTCCTCTTGGCAAAAACCTTCTGTGTTTCATTTGGTTTGGCCGTGTGGTTCTCTCACATAGAGATAGAGAAATTGGAACATATGCCTCAGCATAGGAATGTCGACATTGTCGCACCGATCCAAGCTTTCAGGTAATCCATCTCTTAATGAACGATATCGCCTAGCTTGTTGTTTATATTAGCGCTATTCCTATTCGTTTGGTTTCATTTAGTTTAACTGAATATTAGAGTTTTTTTATTTTATCTCTGAAGCTCATCGTTTTCATTTTTCAAGTATTGTCATTCGACTTGCCGCCTATCAAGGCGTAAATTTATAGTTTGTATTGTATTGTGGTTTCGTGTTGGGGAAATATGGTTACACAGATTTCTCCCACGACTAATATAAAATTTTTTCTTCCTAATGGTCGAGAACATAGATTCCATCTATCAGGTCGATGCCTTCCAGACCTGTGGAAGAAGGCTATCCCTTGGTTCAATTTTGTCCCACCCAAAACCCGTGAATGCTACTTCCTCATTTGCTAACTGAAAGGGTAAGTTGTCAACTCGGATATCGTTGTAATTATTTACAAGATCGTTCTAATTTCTTGCTCACAGGTTTATGCTTGAACTCGTTCATTTACTCTGTGAGTTTGTTTTTGTGATTCGGAATGTGTTATTCCTCACAGGAGTGTATTCGGTGACCAAAATTCCGGCCTCAACCAGGTATCTAATCCTTTCTTTTCTCTCGATTAAATCCATTTCTCCCTCGATTGAGTTTGTGTAGGGGTTCATGGAACTCCTGTATAGATTTGGCGTTATTTTTTTTCGTTGTAATTCCATTTAATTTATGTGAACGCAGGTACTCCTTGTCACACCATTTCGTGAAATCTCTCTTCGGTTGTCTGGGTAGGTTTATACTCTAACCTCCGAACTTTTGTTTTTAAATATGCAGGGTTAATTTCCTGCCGGCTCGATTTCGATGATGACTTCTCATTCTGGAGATTCAAACCCAATCTGGGTTCTCATCACTTTTGTGTATTTGATTTTTTTCCAAAATTGCCCTGGATGACTGTATATGAACATTAATATTTAACTGCTTCAATCTCTATTTAATATCTGCGAGAAGAAACTCAAATTAACAATGTCATGCAGACCTTCCTAATACATATACAATTTTTTTCTCATTTAAATTTGACTATGAGTATTATACTTTGTTTTACTCAAGTGCGAAGTTTATTTCTTCTATTCCTTTACTTGTTCGCCCATTTCTACCGTGGTTACTATTATAACTATACATTGGTACAGTTTTGATGATTCCCCTTTAGATGTAGTGATTAAAATTTACAAATGCATTTTATATTAATAATAGAAATGATAACTGGAGTCTGAGTTAAGACTCTGTTTATTTTTTATTTTCCTTGGTTAATGTGACACAGTTGAATTTTTATCTCTGGTGTTTACTCCCACAAGGTACTTTTTCCATAATTGTAATATGGTTTAGGATATATTCCAACTATTTTCTTGTCTCCTACTAGGAATAGGAAGGTTCTGTTTACAGTTATTATCTTATTTTTCTGTGTCACTTTATGCTTTTACTAATGCAAGTAAATGTTTCCTTTTGTGCTCATTCTTCAATAATTTCTAACAATTATTTATATGAAATTTAATTAACTACTAATCAACCCCACTGATGTAAATACCATTGTCACTTATCTTTCTTTCAATTAGTAGTCTCAACTTCATATAAAATTTTATCTCATCATACTGAATCTTAGTTGGCAGCCTCATGTCAATTAACTGTGTGTACATGTATATTACCAATAGAGCTTTGAATGTGTTAATCCCTAGACAGCCTACTCTCATGGCTATTTCCTTCACTAACTGCTATTTACTTCATTATTTTATAGAAATAGATTGGTATATGCAGGAATCAATTTCTCTTTTGCTTCTGTTTGTGTATAGATGGTGTATTTATTATAGGACATTAGGTGTTTTCAATCATTTCCTACACCACTCAGATTACAATTTATCTAGTTCTATTTTAGATATTTGTACATGAAATCTCATGCTACTTTCTCCTATGTATAGATATTAGAGTCATATATTTAACCAGAAGCAGATTAAATTTAAAGCACTAACTTATCTGTGGAGTAACATGTATCCTCATATTTAAACCAACCTTGGTTTAGAGACTCTGCTGGATTCTCCTCCACAGATTTCTATTTCTACAACTCTACATAATTAAGGGGGTTAATTCCTTCTTTACAATTTCGTTAAATGTGGGAACTAACAAATCCAATAACTTAATCAAACAATTATGTATAACCATTTTTTCCAGAATTATGTACTAAAAACCATTCAATTTAAAGACATACCACTGTTGCAAATGACCAACCTCCCAACCTTAGAGTTCTTATGTCTCCCAGAACTCACCCCCGAGCTGAGATCATCTCCTGGAACAGATCAACCTCTAATATGTTCAGGAATAGCTTATTTAAGCTTTTGCTCCCCAAAGGTTGTTTCTAATTCTGCGTCCAGAATATCAGGATGATTTTCTTCTTGTTTGCCTGGGCTTCCCTTATTTAGGGATTTTTAAAGATGCTTTCTACTTTTCCTAGCCTTTTACCTCTTCCCAACTACTCTCCACCTCATTGGGGAAAATAGATTTTCCTCAAAATCTAATTTGGAAATAAATTCTTCCAAGGATTTTTTGAAATATTTTTGGGGAAAGTATTTTCTTCTTTTCATGATCATGGATTTAGCAAGTGATCTCATAATTCCCATTTGGTCAATATGCACAGAATTATTTTATTTAATTTCCATAATTAAATATTTAATTACATGCACAAAATAATTATCCATTGGGGTCCACTCCCCTTTGGATTTAAGTTCAAATGTCTAAATTTGAAAGAAACATAAAACTAGGGGTGTTACATATTCCCCCTCTGAAAGAAAACACCATCCTCAGTGTCGATAACTAACTACTAGAATTCATTTTTTTTAAAAACAAAAATGGATATTTTTCCATCATTTCAGCTTCTCTTTCCCAGGTAGCTTCTTCAGCAGTAAAGTGATTCCACTGCACCTTTACTCTTTCTACCGTTCGATTCCTCAATTCAATTTCTTCCCTCTCCAATATTTGAAGCGGTTCTAGAAGGAACTCCCCTTCTGGTTCCACCTGTATCACATTCCAATCAAAAATGTGAGAAGCATCATGTATATATCTTTTTAACAATGAAACATGAAACACATCATGAAATTTAACATGGAGCGGTAAGGCCAGCTTATAAGGCACTGGTCCCACCCTTTCCAACACCTCAAAAGGCCCAAAATATCTAGGAGCCAATTTTGGACAACTTCCAGCATAAAGTGTGCTCTTTTTGGGTTTAATACGCAAATACACATGCTCCCCCACGTTGAATTCTCGATGTACCCTCTTCTTATCAGCATATTTTTTCTATCGATCTTGTGCTGTTTTTATATTTCTTTGTATTTGTTTAACAATTCTTTCCATCTCTTGTAAGGCATCTAGTCCCAACCTTAGCTTATCTTCAGGTTGGCTCCAGCTCAAAGGAGTATGAAATTTCCTTCCATAGAGTGCCTCAAACGGACTCATTTTAATAGAGGATTGATGGCTGTTATTATAGGCAAATTCAGCTAAATGCAAGTAGTCTTCCCATTTTGATGGCCTGTCCATCACATATATTTTCAACATATCTTCCAAAATCTGATTTTTTCTTTATGTCTGACCGTCGGTTTGAGGGTGATAGGCAGTGCTGAAATTCAGCTTAGTACCCATGCCCCCAAATAGACCTTTCCAAAAGGCTATTGTGAACTTAGCATCTCTATCCAAAACAATCATCTTTGGGACCCCATGGAGCCTTACTACTTCCTTCAGGAACATGTCCGCTACTTGGGTTGTCTCGAAAGTAGATTTCACAGGTATGAAGTGTGCAGCTTTCGTTAAAGTGTCTACTACCACCATCACTGAGTCGTGTTGGTGTTTGGTTTTGGGTAGCCCTGTTATGAAATCTATAGAAACGGTGTCCCATTTCCATTCTGCAATCAGCAAAGGATTTAGAAGACCAGCAGGATGTTGATGTTCAACTTTAACTAGTTGACACTCCATGCACCTAGATAAATATTCCACTACATCTATTTTCATTCTTGGCCAAAAAAAATTCTTTTTCAAAGATGTTAACATTTTCTGATATCTAGGGTGCCCTGCATACGGCTGTTTGTGATATTCATCTAGGATTTATTTTTTCAAAGTTTCCACGTTGGGAACATACAATCTATTTTTGTAGCAGATCAACCCTTTTTGGTTTTGAGTGTATTCATCCATCTCCTTCTTTATTATTTTCACCTGTAGTGTCTCATAATTTGGATCTTGGTCGGCTACCTTTTTCACTAGATCTTCTAAATCAAAGCTAGCACTACTTCCAATGTTGTTTATATTTGGACAAGCATTTCTTCTTAGGGCATCAACAATTTTATTTTCTTTCCCCCTGATATGTTTTATGTCCATGTCAAATTCACTCAGGAAAGACAGCCATCTGGCCTATCTAGCATTCAGATCAGTTTGGGAGAAGAAATATTTAAGACTAATATGATCAGTCATCAACGTAATTTTTTTTCCAAGGAGATAGTGTCGTCACATCCTCAAGGCATGAATTACAACAGCCAACTCCAAATCATATGCACTATAGTTATTTTCATGTGTCTTAAGTTTCCTAGACTCATAGGCAATAACTAAATTTTCTTGCAATAGGACTCCTTCGAACCCCTCTCTACAGGCATCCGTACACACAACAAATTCTTTATCGGGATCTACAATCTTCAGTATAGGGGCTGTAGTGAGTTTTAATTTTAATTGTTCAAAACTGCTTTGGCATTTTTCAGTCGACTCAAATTTGACACCCTTTCTTTGTAGTGAGGTTATGGGATATGCTATAGCAGAAAATATTTCCACAAATCTGCGATAATAACCTACAATCCCCATGAATGATCTCACTGCTGAAACATCAGTTGGCACCGGCCATTCTCTAATATCTTTTATCTTTTTAGGGTAAACATCGAACCCCTATTCAGAAATTATATGACCCAAATATTGGATCTTGTCCTTATAGAATTCCCATTTACTAAATTTGGCATATAACTGGTTTTCTTTCAAAGTTTGTAGCACTATCCTCAAGTTCTCTTTGTGCTCCTCCTCACTTTTTGAATAAACTAGAATATCGTCTATGAACACTAGCATAAATTTATCCATGTACTTGCTTAAAACATTGTTCATTAAGCACATAAAGGTGGCAGGGGAATTTTTCAACCTGAAGGGTAGGAATACAAATTCGTAGTGACCATACCAAGTTAGAAAGGTTGTTTTACTAATGTCTTCTTCCTTAATTATGTGCTGGTGATAACCAGTCCTTAGATCAATCTTAGAAAATACTGAAGCTCCCCTCACCTGATAAAAAAGATCATCAATTCGGGGCAAAGGGTATCTGTATTTAATTGTCAACTTATTCAGTTGACGATAGTCAATGCACATTCTAAGGGTTCCATCCTTCTTCTTCACGAACATCACTGGTGCTCCCCAAGGAGACACACTCAGTCGGATATAACCCTTATCCAGCAATTCTTGCAATTGCATTTTCAGTTCTATGAGTTCAGGGGGACTCATTCGATAAGGGGCTCGGGAAACAGGTGTTTCTCCAGGCACCAAATCGATAGAAAAGTCAATCTCTCTTTTGGGGGGAAGATGAGGAATCTCATCTGGAAAAACTTCCTTAAGCTCGCTCACTACTGGCAAGATATCTAACAGGTTTTCTTCAGGTTGCTATTCTAATTCTTCAACATGTAGTGCATATACTTGATATCCTTTCCTAGCTGTTCTTTTTAGTTGCAGCACTGATATTTGTCTTACAAAGATGGGTTTTGGTTTTCCCTTAAGAATAAAAGTTTTCCCTTCTTCATCTATGCAATGCAATTCTTATCCCAATAGTTCATCATTGCCTTTCTCTTTTCTAGCCAGTCCATTCCTATCAGCAAGTCATATGAGCCTAAGGGCAGAATGTTTAAATTCACTTTTGTCTGAAAATCATTTAATTTAATTGCTGATTTGGGTAACTTATGAGTTACTTTCCTCTTGGTACCAGTGGCTAACTAGACCAACCAAGACTGCTGAAATTTTTCAATTTTGAGATTGCATTTTTCTACCACTTGGGGACTAATGTAACTCAGAGAAGCACCTGGATCAATTAACACAGTAACAGATTGGTCAGCAATCTTACCTTCCATTTCAACCATGGTAGCTTGGTGTTCTACTTGTTGATTCTCCAAGGCTGCACTAATAGTGGGTATATTTCTTGCTATATTATTTACTGTGGTAGCTTCTCGATCCCTCATAATCATCTCAATATTTCAGTGGGGACAATCCCTCAAGAGATGAGGTTCTACACAACCCCATCATTTCAAAGGCTCCCTAATTTTAACTGTGCTATCCTTCTTATTTTCTCCATCTAGATGTTTGGACCCAACTTGGGACTGAGCAGTTTGGCTTTCTTTTGGTTTATTAAACTTTTTTGGCTAATGATCCCTGCCAAAATTCTTTAAGTAAGTTGTTTTTTGTTTCTTTCCTTTGATTTCTCCTTTTTTTATCCAGCATTTTCCATGCTCACCCTTTCCTTTGAACTGTAGGTAGCATAATCTAGCTTTCCTCATTACTTCGTCCATAGTTTTTGGGTTATCAAAATCGATCTTCTCTTTGTACACAGTAGGCAAACAGTTCAAAAACCTTTGCACCTTTGCCTTCTATTCCCGAATGTAAGGGACATATCTCAACAGATTTGTAAACTTGGTGAAAAACTCATCAATAGTGAGTTGTCCTAGTCTAAGTTCATGGAATTCCTTTGCTTTATCATCATAGTAACTTTCGTTCAAATAGAGTTTTTTAAACTTGACTTGGAAATCTTCCCAAGTCACTATTTTTTCATCAATGGCATGGACCATTTTCGTCTCCTCCCACCACAAGGTAGCCTTACCATGTAGCTGGTAGAAAACTAATCTGGCCTTCAGATTTCTTTCATATTCATAGACCTGGAAGTACTTAATCATGTTCAACAACCATGTTTCCGCATCTTCCTCCTTCTCCCCATCATAGAAGGGAGGTTTGATCTTTCGGAATTCCCCCTGTAATTCCTTTTTCTACTTACACTGATGCCTAATAGCATTATATTCCTCAGAATCATCATTTTTCCTCTTTCCAGAACCTTCACCCTCTTGGCTGTTCCGCGAAGTTAATTGTCTGATGAGCTTTTCCTGCTCTTCACTAGCTAATGACAATCTGTCATTCTAGTTTCTTAGTTCATCCATTTCTCATTGCAAACTGTGCAACATAGCCATCACCGGAGCGTTGGGATCTGGTGTATTATCTTCCTCATGTAGATCAACATAAATTTCATCACTTCCAGACATTGGAATTGTCTGTTTCAGCGCCACACTGTGCACTAAACAACACATATCAGAAATAATTTATTTATTTTCAACAATAAATACTTTATACAATGAGCACACAACAACGGTGATCACAACAACAACAGCCCAGTTTTATGTAACATAAGCTCTGATACCATTTGTAATGTCTCTCCCTGCACCCCAATAACACAAATTTTTTTTTCTTGTTAACCTATCAATATGGGCATTTTACTTACTCTTAGTTCTCTTGGTTGTCCCACCTTGGTGACTCTTTTTCTTTCTTACTAGCATTGTGTCCTTTCCAATTATCATGTGTTTTACCCTATACACGAATTTTCAATTAAACCTTTAACTCTCTATCCATAAGTAAAGATATACATATACCTTATTCTCTCTATATATATTTTATATATGTATATATCTTAAATTTCTAGTATGAAATTGCTTTTTGTTATTACTTCCCATGATTTTTAACTCCATGAGTTCTCCTTTAAATTAATTGTTACTAATCAACCTATTTTATATGTTCCTCGACCCCATGTACTTACTATATGGTTGTAGTTAACAAAGTTTCATAGAGCAGTATATGAATTCGACCCTACCATAATACATGGATATCGAATTTCCTATACGGGTAGAGCAATTGATTTGGTTACTTTTGTATGTCGCACTAACTCTACCAAAATGTCACTCAATATTAATGCCAACCATTGACTATTAAAATACTATTTTATTTTTGTTTCCAACTCATGAATTAATGAAATGCATGATACGCCATCATTGATGCGATTTCACTTTGGGTGGCTCGTATGTACGGTGATATGGATCAAGGTTTTGATGGAGTGACCTTGTTCCTCACGTTACATGGTTACAGTACACAGTATTGCTCGTCTATTTAATTTCCTCAGTTGTATTAATGTTATGAACTGGCTACTCGTACCTTGGATGCGACATGTTCTGGTACTCAGTCTACATGTCGACTCGTTTTTTTTTCAAGATATTGATTCGAGGGTTGATCTCTCCTCTAGGTCAATAAATGTTGTACCGGGTAATTAAATTGTGGATCTTCATCGATTTACTTCTCGGGCTTTTAGATTTTCCACCCTCTATCTCTGCAACCCTAAATTCACTGTGAATCTCATTCGAGACGTAGGGTTTCCTGTCATGTTTAAAATCCATCGTTCTTCTTGGCGAAAAATTTCTGTGTTTCATTTGGTTTGGCCGCGTGCTGCTCTCACGCAGAGATAGAGAAATTGGAACCTATGCCTTAGCATAGGAATGTCGACATTGTCGCGCCGATCCAAGCTTTCAGGTAATCCATCTCTTAGTGAACGATCTCACCTAGCTTGTGGTTTATATCAGCACTATTCCTATTCGTTTGGTTTCATTCAGTTTAACTGAATATTAGAGTTTGTTTTTGTTATCTCAGAAGCTCATCATTTTCATTTTTCAAGTATTTTCATTCGACTTGCCACCTATCGAGGCGTAAATTTATAGTTTGCATTGTATTGTGGTTTCATGTTGGGGAAATATGGTTACACAGATTTCTCCCACGACTAATATAAATATTTTTCTTCCTAATGGTCGAGAACATAGATTCCATCTATCAGGTCGATGCCTTCTAGACCTGCAGAAGAAGGCTATCCCTTGGTTTTATTTTGTCCCACCCAAAAGCCGTGAATGTTGCTTCCTCATTTGCTAATGGAAAGTGTAAGTTGTCAACTCGGATATCGTTGTAATTATTTACAAGATCGTTCTAATTTCTTGCTCACAGGTTTATGCTTGAACTCGCTCATTTACTCTGCGAGTTTGTTTTTGTGATTCGGACTGTGTTATTCCTCACAGGAATGTATTCGGTGACCAAAATTTCAGCCTCAACCAGGTATCTAATCCTTTCTTTTCTCTCGATTAAATCTGTTTCTCCCTCTATTGAGTTTGCGTAGGGTTTCATGGAACTCCTGTATATATTTGGCGTTATTTTTTTTCGTTGTAATTCAATTTAATTTATGTGAACATAGGTACTCCTTGTCGCACCATTTCATGAAATCTCTCTTCGGTTGTCTGCGTAGGTTTATACTCTGACCTTTGAACTTTCATTTTTAAATATGCAGGGTTAATTTCCTACCGGCTCGATTTCGATGATGACTTCTCCTTATGGAGATTCAAACCTAATCTGGGTTCTCAGTACTTTTGTGTATTTAATTTGTTTCCAAAATTACCCTGGATCACTGTATATGAACATTAATATTTAACTGCTCCAATGTCTATTTAATATCTGCGAGAAGAAACTCAAATGAACAATGTCATGTCGGACCTTCCTAATACATAAAAAAAAAATTTCTCATTTAAATTTGACTACGAGTATTATACTTTGTTTTACTCAGGCGCGAAGTTTATTTCTTCTATTCCTTTACTTGTTCGCCCATTTCTAATGTGGTTACTATTATAACTATACAGTGGTATAGTTTTGATGATTCCCCTTTAGATGTAGTGATTAAAATTTGTAAAGGCATTTTACATTAATAATGGAAATGATAACTGGAGTCTGAGTTAAGACTCTGTTTATTTTCGATTTTCCTTGGTTAATGTGACACAGTTGAATTTTTATCTCTGGTGTTTACTCCCACAAGATACTTGTTCCATAATTGTAATATGGTTTAGGATATATTCCAACTGTTTTCTTGTCTCCTACTAGGAATAGGAAGGTTCTATTTATAGTTAGTATCTTATTTTTCTATGTCACTTTATGCTTTTACTACTGCAAGTAAATGTTTCCTTTTGTGCTCATTCTTCAAAAATTTCTAACAATTATTTATATGAAATTTAATTAACTAGTAATCAACCCCACTGATGTAAATACCATTTTCACTCATCTTTCTTTCAATTAGTAGTCTCAACTTCATATAAAAGTTTATCTCATCATGCTAAATCTTAGTTGGTAGCCTCATGTCAATTAACTCTGTGTACATGTATATTACCAATAGAGCTTTGAATGTGTTAATCCCTAGACAGCCTACTCTCATGGCTATTTCCTTCACTAACTGCTATTCACTTCATTATTTTATAGAAATAGACTGGTATATGCAGGAATTAATTTCTCTTTTGCTTTTGTTTGTGTATAGATGGTGTATTTACTATAGGAAATCAGGTGTTTTCAATCATTTCCTACACCACTCAGATTATAGTTTATCTAGTAACACATATTTCATTAAATTTGGAAGAATTCTATTACAAGGATTCTATTAAAATTATGTTTTAATATTATCCTTATTCTCCAAAATAGTTTGTCATAATAATTTTATCACAAAAAATGGTGAATGTTTGTATTCAAACAAGTGAACTAAGTGACTTTTTAATTACTCATTTTGAAAAACTCAATCTAGTTAAAATTCTAAATTATAGATCCACTACATAATTCCAAATTTAATGAAATATGTGTTTAGTTCTATTTTAGATATTTGTACATGAAATCTCATGCTTCTTTCTCCTATGTATACATATCAGAGTCACTGAAATATCATGATGCTGCTTTTTGTTTTCTCATATAGATTAAAGTTAAAGCACTAACTTATCTATGGAGTAACATGTATCCTCAGATTTAAACCAACCTTGGTTTAGAGACTCTGCTAGATTCTCCTCCACAGATTTCTATTTCTACAACTCTACATAATTAAGGGGGTTAATTCCTTCTTTACAATTCTGTTAAATGTGGGAAGTAACAAATGCAATAACTTAATCAAAAAATTATGTATAACCATTTTTTCCAGAATTATGTACTAAAAACCATTCAATTTAAAGACATACAACTATTGCAAATGACCAACCTCCCAACCTTAGAGTTTTTCTATCTCCCAAAACTCACCCCCAAGCTGAGATCATCTCCTGGAATAGATCAACCTCTAATCTGTTCAGGAATAGCTTATTTAAGCTTTTGCTCCCCAAAGCCTGTTTCTAATTCTGCATCTAGAATATCAGGATGCTTTTCTTTGTGTTTGCCTAGGCTTCCCTTATTTAGGGATTTTTAAAGCTGATTTCTGTTTTTCCCAACTTTTTACCTCTTTCCAACTACTCTCCACCTCATTGGGGAAACTAGATTTTCCTCAAAATCTAATTTGGAAATAAATTCTTCCAAGGATTTTTCGAAATATTTTTGGGGAAATTATTTGCTTCTTTCCATCCTCATGGATTTAGCAAGTGATCTCATAATTCTCATTTGGTCAATATGCACAAAATTATTTTATTTAATTTCTATAATTAAATATTTAATTACATCCACAAAATACTTATCCATTGGGGTCCACTCCCCTTTGGATTTAAGTTCAAATGTCTAACTTTGAAAGAAACATAAAAATAGGTGTGTTACATCAGGAGAGCAATGTACAACACATATATTCATTTCCTCCTTCAACTTCCAATATCCCCTCCTCACATCCATTGATGGAGGTGAATTTGTTGATGTGTATTTCTTTCCTCTCATGTTTAACAAGCTATAGCTATCTCGCTCGTGAAATCCTCTGCACGAAAAAGAGGTCAATTAATATTTTTCATTTATAACTTTTTTGAATACGAGCTATGCAATCCCACTTTTAATTTTTCTTTTAATTTTGTAATACCCCTTTGTTTCTACATGTAAATATCTTTTTGTTTTTGGATTGAAATAATTTTAGTTGTGATGGCTAGAAATCCATGGTGAACTAGACTTAAAATAAACAATAAAATATGATGATGTAATAAATAAATTTTATTAATGAAAAGAAAAACACAAAATTACTTGGAAAATAAACACTAGAGTTAAAAAATTTATTTCCAAGTTCCAAAAACCAAGGTTGACGGATAATATCAAGACAATATTCCCTTAAATTAATCCTCAAAATCCCTAGTGGTTGATTAATAATATTTAATATGACTCGAGAGAAAATCTATTAAAACACTCAATGTCAGAGAAAACACTGATTAAGGGTGAATAAAGTGTTGTTGTAGAAAATGTGGGATTTAAAGAAAAAGGAGAAGATACTTTTTTTGAAAAAAAAAAGAAAAAAAAAATATAGAAAACCCTAGGCTAGTGGGTTAGGAGACCCTAGAAAACGAGATGTCGCTGAGGAAATATCTGCTAGGGAATTAAGACATAAAACACCTTACCTAGAATGACAAGAGTGTTGGGTATGTGTTATATTATTTCCACGACTAATGATGGGCAGGGGGTAAGAGGGAGGGCGATAGCCCCCCCTTTGCGCTGGGCGCAACGGGGGGGTCACAGGGGGGGTTGCAGTCCCCCCTGTCGGGGTCCGAGGCAATGCCCTGACGAAAAAAATTTGGTCCTTAATTTTAGGTGGGCAGTCTGCGCCCACGGTTCTATGCATGGTTTTGTACATGGTTTTGGGGTACGATGGTTTTCAGCCCCTGGTATTTTTGCAGATCCGGTTAAGGGAACTACGGTTATGTTCTAATCCAGGGTTAATGGATTAGGGTTTATCTATGCTTCAGCGTGTATATATATGTGTTTTAACATTAAAAGGAATATAATGAAATATCAAGCTAGCCGTCCTAATTTGGGATCCAGGGGAAAATCTCTGTGTTTATCTGTTTTATGTTTTATGCTCTCACTATTGTTTATTTTCTGTTATAATATTCATGTGTAGATAATTTATGTTCAGGGTTAAAACCTATAAAGAGGTTTTTCATTCCTTTGGAAATAGTTCTCTTCTCAGGCGGAACTAGAGGATCCCTTCATGGTTGGGAGGAAGGTGTCTCACCCAAGTGCAGTTTCTATTATAAATTCATTTATAATTTATGTAGAGTTACTAACTGTTGGTATAATGAAAATTGTGAACATGTAGTTTATTTTAGAAGCATGTAATATGAACTATATTATGTATAATTGCTTCAGAATATTTATAAGTTTTAGCATAAGGTTTTTTGTAATGATTGAGTATGGATTTAGGGAAGTAGCTGTATAATTATGGGAAATCGTTTGTATTATAGAAAATAAATATTTTAAGAAAAAAATCAATAAGTACTTTAATGCTTGGGGGTGCTTACACGAGAATGATTATTTTAAATAAAATTATTTTCAAAATTTCTAGTTTTAAGAATTGCATTAATTTCTACTGAATTCTAGATGATTTTTATGCACACATCAGATTGGGAATATAATGTAACGTCTACCCATAAAGTGTTAGAAATATGTAACATTAAAAAATAATTATTTTACAACTTAGTTTATAACTCTAATAACATGATTTATAACTACAAGAAATTTTACCTATGCATACAAATGTAATATATATCTACCATAAACAACATTGAAAAAAACTACATTTACCTTTACAACCCTTGGGGTTTAATCCCCTAGGTTTGTATCTTCATATGCATATAGAATATTAAACTCCCAATCCCATGGTAAGACTATGTTGGAGCAGGGCTCCTTAAGCTATGAATTTTGTATATTTTTGTATTAATTAGTCTTGCATAGGGGTTTTGGGGCAGGTCAAAGCACCCAATGTTTTGTAATGGGTCAAAGGGTAAACCTAGGGTCTGCAAACCACGATTTGTGGACCATGGGATAGCTAGGCCATGTTGATATAAATAGATGAATAGTTGGAGTCTAAAGGTAGGCATGAATTGAGGCTGATGCTATGTTCCAACTGTTAGATCTGTTTTGGGTTGTTTGGGTAAGGAGTCCTGCTGGCTATGTGCGTGGAGATCCTCAGTCTTGTTGTATGCAAACCCTGATGGCTGTGTGCGCAGGGTGTGTTTTGGGTTGTAACTAGGTTTTTGGATGCTAATATATGTAGATATAGTTGAAGTATCTTTGTGCTATCTCAATCTATTGTGTTACTATTGATGCGAATATTTGGAATATGTCTAACACTGCGAATACATCTGTGCTATCTGTTTATGATGTGAACGTATCTGTGTTAAGGTATAAGTATATTTATGGTCTTTTATAGCTGTGTTTATGATATTATGTGCTCGTAATTGCTAAAATTCACATGGATTTGAAGGTACTAACTAGATCTGTGAATGGTAATAGCTTTGTTATGGTTAATTACAGACTATATTGTTAAGAACCTACGAATAGACCTGTTCTGTGCAATCTGATAGGTTGTGAATGCAAATCTGCCTTACTTACCTACTCTCTCCTAGGGTGTGTAAACCTGGTTCCAGCACCCTCTTGTACTAGTTCAGGTGAGACATTGGCCTATGAAATTAGGTCATTTTCAAAAGGGCTAGTAGTATTGGGGTTTGTTGGAAAACCTTAACCTCTGAACCTGGGTCAGGACCCCTCAAGCCAAAAAATGGTTCTGTTTATGGGACTAGGAGAATTTTGACAGAGAGATCAGGTAATTCCATGGGAACATTGGAGACTTGAGAAGCTAGAGATCGAAGAATGGTTCGAAAGATAGATTCAAGAATTTTCTGTAAAAGAGAACCGCAACACAAAGCTGACAGGTGAAAAGTGTAAAAATAAGTACATTTTTACTAAAGTATATGAGATTTTATTTGTAACGTTTGCACATGAGATGCAGGAGTGGCTAGCCATACTCGTAGATTTCCAGACGTGTTGGAAGGATGAGCAGGTCATGCAGTGGACTCCAGAGTTGATCCAACAGCTGGAGAAGACTAAAAATACCATCACCCATATAGTAGATCATTGGGCGGATAGCGTTCTAGGAGGATTTGCAAAAAAATTCATATTCGATCAGTTCATATCCTATTCTAAAGAAGAGCAGAGGTTCTTCAAAGGCTTCTGGGGTAAGTTCTTGAAAAAATTTCCATTGCTGATTAAACTATTGTTGTGCGAAAAAGGCGTTTTGTGCAGCCACACCGAGTGAATGACCCCTGATCTGAGCAAGATCACAACTTGAAGTGGTAATTAATAGATAATCAATAAAGATGGGAATAGATCCATCTACAACCCATAAGAAAATTGGCTACACACAGAGGAAATAGCCCACTGGTGACACCAATTTCGAATCAACATAAGGGCAAGAACTCCCCCACACATCTGTCTCCGTCGCCACCCCTAGAAGTAGATATGGCCACGCACATGAAGCTACCCACCTTCAAAGGTGTAGGAGACAAAGATATGGACTGATTTTGGTGTGTCACAAGATCAGTATGGACTGCGCAGAATGTGGCCAATGATGTTGTAAAGAGGGTGAAACTATCCCTCGCCTTTGAAAAAAGAGCCCTAGAATGGTATATGGGATACGTAGCTCAGCATGTGGATCTGAAAGTTCAAGAGGTTAAGTCCTACTCTCAGATAGTAAATGACCTAAAAATATTTCAAACAAAGGCCCTCTGAGTCTGTATGGGAGGCTGATCAATGACTAAACAAGGTGATCAGAGACGGGGAATTTTTGTATGATGACAGACATCACAAGCAATGGTTCATTGCTATGTTACTGCCTCATCTACGTGGACCTATGGGTCAGCAAGCCATTGACTCATAGGAAAAACCCTTGGATATTTCCATGAAGTTAGAAGTCACGCTAAGAAATGATGCTCATTTGGGAGTACAATAGATCTAAGGGTAGCTATAGGAAATGTATCTCAAAATCCAGAACTTTCACAAGGAGTGAGGGAAAGAAGCCAGCCCAGCATATGGTGCATAAGATGCAGGGTGTCTAGGCACACCAAGGACCAATGCCCTCTATTGGCAGATTACATGCAGGTTGGGGGACCCAGCCTATTACGTCCTGGCGAAGGTGAGGGACCATGTGGCCCGACCTTATGTTGCACTAACTACTGCATAGCGGGACTGCATTATACCAACCACTGCCCCCTTCTGGCCACTTATGTTCCAGAGTTGAAGTAACAATGGTGCCAATTTTTATCATCAGTGGGACATGAAGAATAGAACTGTCAGACATATGACCTAATGACTAATTGAGGAAAAATATATAGGATGCAGGCTGACCCTTCGTCACCTCTATCTCTGTCAAGCAGAGGAGGCTCCCTAGCCAGGGGTAGAGGAGGGGGGAGGGGTGGAGGCGCAGGTCAGGGAAGAGGAAAAATGATCTGTTATAACTGTGGAGAAGTAGGGCACTTTGCAAGGGACTGTCTGAACCCTACAAGACAATCTTGCAAGTATTGTAGATAGTTGGACCATGTGATTGAAGACTGTCCAATTCTGATAGAAAAAATGCAGGAAAAAAAAAAGAAACCTACATAGAATGTGTAGAGGGTTAAGGCTAAACCACGTGACAAAGGACCAAGAATTAATTTCATAATGCACATCGGCATGGCTACTGGGGGAGTTGAGGAGAAATTTGTGGCTAAACCTCTTATCCGAAAAGAAACTATCAAATAAGAAGGTTTCGACCTACAGAAGGAAAAGGAAACCTTTGTCGTAGCTCGCAAAGACTTTACTAAGGATGAGGCATCTACTTCTCAGGCTCCAGGAAACCTAAGAGCAGACAATGATGTCGAACCATTTTTGCAGGCATGTATGAAGTTGTTACGCAACGAGAAGGAAGTAGAAAATATTGAAGCACTAATAGAAAGTTTCGCAGAAAAAGCTAACCCCCTCACGGAAGTTAAGGATGTGAAAAAACTTTACAAGCATAAGAAACGCACTGGTCGAGAAATATGGCTTACTGCGTAGATTGGCGACTATGAGATGGATCAGGTCATCTTGGACCTAGGGTTGGATGCGAATGTCTTGCCTAAGTAGACGAGGCAGTGGATGGGAGAACCAAAGCTAGAATGGTCCACTATACAGTTGTGCATGGCTAACCAACATAAAATCATACCATTGGGGAGGCTCTAAAATATTATGGTAGATATCGTAGGAGTTAAGGTATGAGCCCACTTTGAAGTAATCCAGATTTTGGAAGATGCAAATCCTTATCTGAAACTTCTAGGGCTAGATTGGGCTATATATATGGGAGCCATTATCAATCTAAAGAAAATAAGCATGGTCTTTGAGACGGAAGGTACGAGGGTGATAGTCCCACTAAACCCTGCGGAAGGACAGCGGTATACAGAACTGATGCATGAAGAAGAGGATGTGGATCACATCTATAAATTAATCGCTTGGGACAAATATTGGATCAATCCTACAACTGATGGTGTACTATGTTGGGAAAAGGACAATGAATGTTTCTATGACTCCGATGGGGAGGTAGAAAATTGGCAGAATCGGTTACATGATGTCTGTGTGCTGCACTGTGTTAGGATCACAAAGAGCTTCCGGTGTATTTCCTCATAGCTAAGAGACTTTCCCTACTATGATGGTTCTAGTAGCATTAAGGAGTTTCTATGAACCTTTGAAGTTGAATTCCCAAGGGAACGAACGCGATGGGGCATTAATCTCTCCATACATGCAACCCCTACGAGGTGGTGGGAAATACATAAGGGGGCATTCTAGGATTGGGAATAATGTCGCGATCTGATGGTCTTGTTGTTTGAACCTCTGGTTCACCTACACATAAAGAAATTCTTGGGACCATGGGACCCATGCGAGAACTTGTCCACATGGATGGAAGAATGGGGTGAAAGAACTACAGAGTAATGGGTCCATCTATTCATTCAGCCGATCCTAACCGCATGGTATTTAGATGTAGAATTACACCAGCACACTTGCCACTAGGAAACCCTAAAGGATGAGTTTGTAGGGGCATTCTGGTTGATAGGAGGAACATAGGAACTCGATGAAGCTCTGTAGGACATTCATGTCTTAGTATTTGATGAATCATGCTCATGCACAACACATGGGGCACCAACATGGGAAATGCAGATGAAAAATATTGTCAACTACCACAATTTATCACTTGAGGAGTGCGATGACGACTCGCGAAATGTCTCTATCCTAGAGTCGGATGGAGAGCGTGTAGTTGCTGGACCCCCACTATAGGCCGTTGATGTCTCTAAGCCTCTAAAGCTATGAGAAGTCAACATTGGAATGGAGGCACAACCCAAGTTAGCTAAAATTGGGGACTTCTGGGATGATGATACTGTGGGAAAAGTTGTAGAACTCCTCAAGGAATACCAACACTTATTCCCAATAAAATTTTCAGAGCTCAAAGGGATCACAGGGGACCTGGGAGTCATGTGTATCACTTTAAAACCAGATGTGCGCCCTGTAAAGAAACACCCTTATCGGTTAAACACCCTTATCGGTTAAACCCCAAGTACAAACAAAAATTCAAGGAAGAAATCAATAGAATGCTCACCGCAGGTATCATCGAACTCGTCAAACAGTCAGATTTGGTAAGTCCTATGGTGATTCGAGTGAAAAATACTAAGGGAGAGATAGTGTTTACCTGTGAAAATTGAATGATGCTTGTGTACATGATCCCTTTCCTACGCCATTTTCCGATGAAATCTTTGATAGCAAAAGGGGTAGGAGGCATACTCATTCACTGATGGATTCTAGAGCTATCATCAGATCAGGATCACACCCAAATATCACAAAAAAACCACATTCTCTATTGAATGGGGTTCCTTTCAGTACATCGTTATGCCATTTGGACTCAACAATGCCCCTGCCATCTTTTCATGGGTAGTGGTTGCAGTATTTAAGGAATTTATCCAAAAGTTATTGGAGGTATATTTTGATTATTGGACTATATTTTCGTTAATGAAGAGTCATGTCTCGAACCTGCACATGATTATGGATGCCTGTAGAAAGCACTAGATCTCCCTCAATATCAAGAAGTGCACATTCTGCGTACCATTTCAGATCTTGTTGGACCACATAGATTGTCGACAGGGGATGATGGTTGTGTTTTCCAGTAGAAATCTCTCTAGTACAAACTGTAACTACTCCACTACTGAGCAGGAAGGGTTAGCCATGGTATACGCCTTGTAGAAACACCAACATTACCTTTTGGCTGGGCACTTTAAGATTTTCATAGATCATTTAACTTTCAAGTACTTAGTGAATATGCATGTCTTGTGGGGGGCGGATATGCTGATGGCTCCTTCTGTTTCAAGAATATGACTTTCAGATTATAGTAAAGCTGGGAAAGCCGAATGCTAGGCCAGATCACCTATCCTTGACAAAAAATGGCGAAAAGAAAACCAACCTAGAAGAAGGACTGTCAGATGCACGGTTGTTTGGTATTAAGGTAGTGGATGTGCAATTCACTGACATCATTCACTTCTTGACTATGGGGATGACACTTGCAGAGTATTCAGTACAATAGAAGAAAGGGTTGGTAACTCGCATAGCATATTTTACCATTATCGCAGGTAACCTTTATCAGCTGGGATCCGATGAAGTGTTGTGAAGATATGTCTTGGAGGATAAATGGCACGCCATCTTAGCAGAAGCTCACAAGGGTGTAGCAGGAGGTCACTATGTATGGAAAGCAACAACACAGAATATCTTGAGAGCTAGGCTATGGTGGCCTACACTACATAGTGACTCTCACAACTATTGCAAAGCATGTGATATATGTCAAAGGATGGGAAGGCCATCGTGCAGAGATGAAATTCCCTTGCAACCGCAAATGGCCCTACAAGCATTTGAAAAATGGGCCATAGACTTTGTTGGGCCCATCAATCCACCAAGAAAGAAGAAAGGTGCATGCTACATCATTGTTGCGACTGATTATGTGACTCGATGGGTTGAATCACAAGTTGTGAAGGATTTCACTGCAGATACCACTACGCTCTTTATTTTTTAACATATTTTGACTAGGTTTGGTTGCCCAAAGATCTTGATGAGCGACAGAGGTACACATTTTTCTAATTCAACAATGGAGGCTTTGACTAAATAATTTCAGATCCACCATCCACAGTGACTTGGGATGAGTCACAAGATTTTGTTGAGGGCCTGTTGGAGCAAGGCTCCCTAAGCTGTGGATTTTGTATATTTTGGTATTAATTAGTCTTGCATAGGGGTTTTGGGGCAGGTCAAAGCCCCCAATGTTTTTTAATGGTTCAAAGGGTAGACCTAGGGTTCGTAAACCATGGTTTGTAGACTATGGGATAGCTAGGCCTTGTTGATATAAATAGATGAATAGTCGGAGTCTAAAGGTAGGAATGAATTGAGATTGATGCTACGTGTGAACTGTTAGATCTTTTTTGGGTTGTTAGGGTAAGGACTCCTACTGGCTGTGTGTGCAAGCTGTGTTTTGGGTTGTAACTGGGTTTTTGGATGCTAGTATATGCAGATATAGTTGAAGTATCATTGTGTTATCTGGACCTATTGTGTTACTATTGATGAGAATATTTGGAATATGTTTAATGCTATGAATACATTTGTGCTATCTATTTATGATGCGAATGTATCTGTGTTAAGTTATAAGTATATCTATGGTCTGTTATAGCTATGTTTATGATATTATGTGCTGATAATTGCTAAAACACACATGTATGAGAAGGTACCGACTAGATCTGTGAATTTTAATAGATTTGTTATGGTTAATTAGAGACTATACTATTAAGAACCTACGAATAGACATGTTCTGTGCAATCTGATAGGTTTTTAATGCAGATCTCCCTTACTTACCTACTCTCTCCCAAGGTGCGGAAACATGGTTACAACACCCTCCCATTGTACTGCAGGTGAGACCTTGGCCTGTGAAAGTAGGTCATTTTTGAAAGGACCATTAGTATAGGGGTTTTTTTGCAAACCTTAACCTCTGAACTTGGGTCATGACCCCTCAAGCCAACAAACTATTTAAAAATCCATCACAATCTATTTTAACAAATATTAATAAGTACCTTATGGAAAGGGATATAATACGATTGTTAATCATTACTGTATAGTAATTATTTGACTGATTATATTATATTTATGGATATTCTTGTTATCCTTCCAACCCCCCACATCCAAAAATTCCAAGGTGAGGATTTAGTTGTATAGTCGAATTGATTATCTAAAATATTATTTTAATACCAACATCACCTGGTTGGCATACACGGGGTCATCTATGATCTTGGGAGGTGGTAATTTCTCAGCCCTTATATATTTATCAATCTAACAATAGAAAATGGGTTGGGGCTGGTTAGGGTGTGACCCTACCCCCCAAACCCTAACCACTTTAATTTTGATTATCCGCTCCGCCGGCTCTGCAAATTCTACCTGGTTCATGGCTCAGCCACTAGTTGTTCCATTCATTGGTGAGGTAAATACCTTATTTACCCTCTCTTTATGTTCAGTACTGACACTTTCTTCTTGGTACTGAGGTGCTTCACCATTTCTTTACAATTAAGGTGTCTTGGTTGGGTCTGTATTCTAGCTCGGTCATTGTGGCGGTGCATTCTTCTTCATTCCATGGCCTTGCATCCTTCTGAAAAGTTCCTAAGACTTCGACTAAGCTGGCTCATGTAAACATTTACAGTTATGCAGAGTTTTGAAGGATGAATTTGCAATTATTTAGTTTTTTAAACACATTTATAGACCTTGTAAGTTTTTTACTCTTTTCAGGGGTCATCATTCCAAATTTACATTCGCATAAGTGATAATTTATCTTTCAGTTTCCTGGCCTGCTTATTATTGTTATCTCATTAATCTTCTGGAACCCATAAGAAGAAATTTTATTTAATGTTCATTGTATGTGGTTTTTGTAGGTATTTGTTTTAGCAAACCCTACCTCCTACAACTAACTAGCTTTGGTTACTGCCATCCTAAGATGCTCCTTGTATGTTTTTTTCAGGCACCCGACTCCTCCATTGTCTCCGTCGAGACGTCCTCAAACATTTTTGAACTAATATAGTAATAATTTGAGGGCTATGTAATGTTAATTCTTATCGAAGTTCTTTAGATTTTGAATGTTAGCTTCTTGCTGATTGAGGCTTTTAGCGAAGGAAAATCTTGTTTAGAACTGGGTTTTACGATTCTTGGTAATGGAGGGCTAAAAACCCCATTCTGATCCTCAAAGGATAGTACATCTCCTAATTATGTCTTGCTGCAAGTTCTTTATTTTTCGGTTCAGTCCTTGGTGATGTTTAAATGTTTTTTAGACTATATAAACTATGTCTATTGTTAGTCATTAGTAACTTCTATTATCTATAGACGACTACAGATTGGTTCTAGATTTCTAAAAACAAAATTCCATGAATATTGTGAGTTTTAGAAATCTCACTACCTTCATTATGATTATAGGAAAATTTTCACTATTCTATCAACCTTGCCATTTTATGGTCACCATGCGACTCCTTAAAAGCTCCTTATGGGCTTGTGCCACTCATCTCCATCCTTTTTCCTACCTATGACCTTGCCAGTCTATATTTCCCTTTCCCATAGCTCCACTTCACATCTAGGGTTACCTATAAGCCTATTCTTTCCCATGTTCACTAGGTTCCTCAAGCATTGATAATCTCAAAACTATCTATGTAGGCTCTTTATATAAATCAAGTACATTGGATTTTGAATCCTCAATACATCACTTTGTCAATACCCTATTTTTAAACTTAACGACTCCAAGCCTATTTTAAGTCAAAGACCACGTTAAAGAATCCTCCGACTAGGTCAATTACGGTTTCATATGTTTGAAGGTAAATAATTGATATTTCAGATATCATTTTTCTTTTTTAGGATCTGGTTCAGAGGTATTGAAATGTTGAGACATGGTTATTCAAAGAAGAGATGAAAGTATCTAAAGAAGACTACCTTGTGAAATTGAAGTTTTGCAAAAGGAAAATGTAACTTCACACTTATGCAGGAGAGTTGAGAGCTCCGTCAGCAGAATAAATTGATGAGGTAAATGGTATGTTCGTAAAGGAAGAAATCTTGGAGCAAGGAAGACAGGAAGCACTTGTTCTTATAGAGAATCAGGGTGTTTTGAGCTAGAAGTTCCAACAGGGTGCCAAACAGTGATCAAATGCAGAAATAACCATGGAGGAGGTGCACCAAAAACCAAACATGAAGAGAATTCTTTTAGACATTATTAATGAAAAAGGGAAAAAGGTGATTTGAACTGGATATAAATGAATGAACTTGAAAGGGATATAGAGAACTTAGAATACCACATTAATGATTGTCTTGAAAGCACCCCAAACATCTAAGTTTTTGCAAAAGTGTTTAGAGAAAGTGAAACCATGAGGTGAACTACATAATGACTACAAAGGAAGGATTGTGAAGGTGTTATTCTATGCAGTCATCCAAAACGTTTTCCAAGGTGAATGTGTCATTTCCTCAAAGAGAAAAGGTATAAATAATATGAGTTAAAGAAAGGTCAAGTCATCATTTCAGTCACCTACAAGTCATAAGTGTCAAAGAAGGTAAAAAAAAGGGTTTGAAACTCCATGGTACAGACAAAAGAAGGTTTTCATAGTACTTCTATGAGAAAACCCCTCAAATATTTTTAATAAGCTTACCATCACTGAATGAACAAAAGAGATGTTTTAAGCTTCAAGGTGGATGTAAGGGAGGTTTTTAAAGCTAGTTTTGTGTCAAGATGAATAGATAAAATCCTTAGAATCAAAAGGAAAGACAAATTTCGTGACTCCAGCAAACTTCCAGCCAAGGTAAAAAAGGCTAAATTTTCCTGGTGTAAATCACACAGGTTTTTGAAGATGTCACTATGCACTCATCACAAAATTGTCAAATAGAAATTTTATGCCTCAATGAGCAATGGGAAACGTCAAGTTCATCATCTTACCAGCCTGCATACAAACAGTGTAAAGGTTTAGTGAGAAAATGTAAGAAAGACAAGTTGAATATTGTGATGAAAAACACAGAAATATTTGAAGATATTACTATGTGCATCCCTCCAAATAAAACATCAAATGAACATGTCAAACTCTCTAGGAGCAAAAGGAAGAGCCACTTAAAGGTTTTCATGTCACCTGCAAGCAAAATGTCAAAGGAATATTAGTGAGAAAGAAAAAAAGGGAAGTGACTTTGAAGACATTAGAAAGTGGGTTTCTAAAGCTAAATTTAATTCCCAAGCCTATAAAAGGTCATCTAAACACTTCAAACAAAGCATTGTTACCTTGCAAGGTCATGATAAGAATTCAGGAGAGGAAACTGTAAGTTTTTCAAGTCAAATTTCGGCTAAGTGTTGTGGCGCTATGCCCTCAGGTCGGCACTGCACACCTAGATTTTTCTCCCGTGTATTTTCTTAAGGCGTTATGTGCCTAGAACGTGGCACTGCACTCCTATCAAGGCACTGCACCCTTGCCCGATCTTGCCCAAAAGGCCCGGTAAGGAGACCTTGGCACTGGGCGCCTCGCATAGGCACTACGCCCTTGGCCAGGAGGGCCTCCTACACCATTTCAACACTCAAACCCCTCAAACTTCCTGCAAGTCATCACCAAGGGTTTTTCAAGCGATGTGAAATGGTAAGTGGATGCCTTCAACCCTTCCTCAAAGAATTTTGATGGTTTTCAATTAAAAGGATTGAAACCCAAAGAAGGAACCCTAATTTTCATGCTTAATATCACTATTTAAAAACGTTTATTCATCTACATACTAAGAAGACCAGTCATAGCCAAAAGGAGTACATTTTTGGAGATTTTTCACTCACCTTAGGTTGTGCCTACACTCACTCCATTCACTAAATCAGTCCCTTACATTACAAAAATATTAACAATTTTGTTACCTTCCTTCATATCCATTTGCCATCGGTGCAAGTTTTTTCAACACAGAGTTAGAAAAATCAGCTAAGGGTGATCATTGAGTTTTACCTCTCACTCATAGTCATATACCTTTATCCTTTCTCACTCACCTCCTTCACTTACAAAACTGCCTATATTCCATCATCCCCTCATCTCCTTTCCATTTGCAGCCTTAGGGTTTCAAAGGTAGAGTGGTCAAAATGTTAGAAAGAGAGGGCAGTGGTAGTGAAGAAGAAGGCCAAATACCAAGGAGGCATCAACAAAAAGGTGGAAAAATCAATAGGTTTGAACCCTCAACATCATAGAGCTGATAGCATCTCCCATGACGGTTTCATATTTCCATCATGTGGGATGTTTTGATTTTTGTGAAAAGGTACAACAGGTGCAAAGTCTCATGAGCTACCTATACTTTTCATTATTCACTTGCATGAAAAACAAGTTAACCTTGCAGTGGTGACGTTTTAGCTATTTATAGATGCTATTTTCAATGCCACAGGAATACCTAGTGTAGGGGAGAAATGGTTCAAGCAGGCCAATCTCGACATGAGCTACTATGAACCCTTCCTAAATCCTAGACATAAAGACAACTGAACATCCATTTTTCCTTTCTCACATTTGGTGGAGAGATATGGACCTATGATGAGAATCATTATGAAGTATTTTACATGTGAGGGAAGGTTCTTTAGGCTTTACTCCTATCACATTAGGCTGCTTATGCACTTTACTAGGGTGAAGATGTTTCACCTACCCTATTACCTCTACAGGAGCACTAACAAAATTTCATATATTGTACAAAAGATAGACTATCCCCAACAGATGCAGAGCCTCTTTCACCACTCTATTATTAAAATGGTTGTTATGCATCAATTTCAGCAAAAGGGCATTCCATGGGAGTTTTTCATTTCCCATGAGGTGTTCACCAATCCACAAGGCCAACAACAGTAATATGCACCTTCATATTCTCTACCTCCCATTCCTCCTTCACCATCACACCCCACTACACATCCATCACCATCTGCTCACATTCCATCACCTCATGATGACTCTTGCACATCACTATATACTTACATTCCTTCACCTAAGGATAATGACCTTCCTTCACCACTTTCTCAAAATCCCTCACCTTTAGCTCATAATACTAATGCATCTACCAATGAGGGAGATGACTATGAAAAATTAGACAGTGAGGGAAGTGGGGCTAATGTCAATAAATAAGAAGCAAATGAGGAGGAAGATATCAGTGAAGATGAGGAAAATGAAGAAGAAAGTAGTAGAAGTGATGATGATGATGATGATGATGGTATTGGAACAAAGAACCAAGATGTCAATGAGGCAAATATCACTGAGGCAGAAGAAGGCAGTGAAGAAGGAAATCGGTCACAAAGCCATGATATTAGTGAGGATGTTGATAGTGGCTCAAAGAGCCTTCATGGCACTGATGACAAAAAAAACACATAATAGTGAATTCAGTGAATCAAATATTGATGAGGGAAGTGCAGAAAGTAGTAATAATGATGGCAATAATGATGTAGAAGGCAATGAGGAAAAGAGCCATGAAGATAGTGGGTCAAAAAGTCATGAAAGAAGTAAGGATATAAATGATGATGGCAGTCAATATGGCAGTGATACTGAAGAGAGTATAATGGTGGACATTAAACCTTTCCCTTTGATCTACCAAAGAGGAAATAGGCATGTGTTTGTTGCCTTCAAGAGGCAAGGAGCCATGCCTTCTACATCAACCAAGCAGCTTGAAAAAGGTAAGGAGAAGGTTGAAGAGCAAGCCATTATTGAGAAAGAGGATGATCATGAGACTGAAAAAGAGTTCCAACTGATTCACCTTCATAGTGATGATGAGAGTGAGGCAAGGATCTCAAACATGCTGCTCCAGAGAAAAGATTCCCAAATCAGAGACCTACAAGCCAATATAGGTAGGGCCAAGAATGTAATCCACTATTTTGAGGTTGAAAACAAGCAACTACAGGCAAAAAAGGCCATTTATGAGGTCAGGGCAATTAGGGCTCCAAGAGAGGCTACAAAAACAAAGTAAAATCTAAAAGAAGTCTTAGACACTCTTGATGAAAGTGAATATGAGGAAGGAAAACCCTCTAGGAGAAGGCCAAGGACCATAGGGTTGAGGAAGGTCCTAACCAAACAAAAAGAGATAGAGACAGCCTTAGTAGAGTAGCTCACTCCAAGTGAGCTTCTTTCCATGGAAATTGAATATGATCGGGAACCTTGGCTAGAGAGGGAAAACATACACCTAGAGGGTCATCTTGAGAATACAAAGAGGGACCTTGACCTTCAGAAGAAGATGACCAAGCATTATGCCTTAAGGAACAAAATTGCAAGGGCCAAGCTCAAAAGGGCACTGGGTAAAATTCAAGCCCTCAAGGAGGCTAGGGACAAAGTAAACCTTGATATCCTTTTTTATGCATCCCTACAGGCATCCCAAACATAATTAGCAAGGCAATTTCAAATTTTGGCATCTTTTTGCAAATTTTGGGTTTTGACCGATTTAAATTGCCAATGGCACAATGCCACTGGCACTGAGATCTTTTTTGGGGCACTCTTTTGAGGAGTGGTTTAATTTTTCATATTCATCAAGCCAAGGGCATCAGCCATGCGAAATTTCAGATCATTTGGAGTAGATTTGGTCCTCCAAAAGTGCCAAAAACACCCAAATAATCGCCTTTCTGCCCTATTTTCAGAGATGCCACCGTGCCCTAAGAAGTCTTGGGAGGTTTAGTTTTTGAGCATGTAAATGAATTCCAAACATAAAAATAAAGGAATTTTTGGAAAATAGATTGGACACGCTTTCCAATGAGCTATCATGGAACTCATTGGGACACCTGGAAGGCCTTCAAATATTGATCACAAAATAGGCAATATTTTTGGTGCTGGCGTTGTGCCCTTAGACCTTGGTGTTGCGCCATTGCCTGCAAAGTCAACCAAAGACACCAATTTATTGAAAAATGTATTCTTGAGGACATTTGAGCCAAATCACTCCTAGTTAGCTCAAAATTTTTGTTTGAAGTTATTTTGCATTTATTAGCTTATATATTTTGTGCCTTGGGCCTTGCATGGTCTCTTTGGACAAAAATAACATTTATGATATATTTATGACATTTTTGAAACCCTAGTTAGGGTTTTGGTCCTCCTTGCTAGTTAAATACTGCATGGAGGCCTCATTGTTGGTTGTTGGTTGATTTTTAGACTTAATAAATAGAATTGGAGATTGAAGAGATATTGGCTTTTGTTTTTGTGGATGGCTTGATTTGCTTGACAATGGAGCAGGCTCACTTGCAGGATTCATTGGTGTAGTTAATGGTGATATGCTCCTTATTCAGTATTTAATTTCCTATGTTATCATTTTGTCTCATCTTTGTCATGCAGTAGGACATACATTTTAGGTTAAGAAATGTTGTTTAGAGGCACCTTAGCTCTGTCTGCTTCCTATTGTTTGTATGTTTTCCTCTATTACGTCATATTAGAGAATTCTTGAATGCTCTCTAGTTCCACTTAGCTTGTGTATCTTAAGAATGATTCAATGAAGCAAATGTAAAAGTAGTTTATGGTTAGCCCTACTCTTTAATATGACTTAAACATTGTTTTTGAGGTATTTTACTTTGAAGTATTGCTAAATAGGTTTGGCTGAAGAGGTTTATGGTCTAACCTCCCCTTTGTTCATCTTAAATGGTTGATTTGAAGGTCTCTATAGTCTGATTAAGGAAATTATGAGTTCCCTACTCTTTGATCCTTACTATATGTTATCTTAAATGTTTTTCTTTTCCTGAAGGTGAAATCACTAGAGGACTTACATGTTTCTTTCTCTCCATGGTTCACTGAATTGTTGCCTTAATGTTTACTTGCTAGGGTTTAGTGAAATAAGTTATAGGTATGCCATATATTTGGTTATTTCTTTATGCATAGTTATTTTAAAGGTCACTCTTGTTAAAGTATTTTTCAAAGGATTCTTAACAGCCCTTTGCACCTACTATGTTCACAATTTGATGTTCACTTCACTCACATAAGCTTTCAAATCCATTTGACTTTGTCATACTTGCCCTGTGATACACCCTTGAACTATTGTTAAAAAATTTCAAGACCTTTTGTAGAATCCATAGACCAATGGTCTAAACGTCTCTTACTCTATATGTTCTTCTTGACAACCTGCCCAACCAAAAAAACAAAAAAACAAACCCTAATCCTTATAACTAGGCTAAAATAAAAACCCGAAAATTAATCAAGTTCATATCTTTCATACAAATATAGAGAGAGCGCTCTCTAAGTCCAGGAAGGCTAGGTCCTAGGACTCCAAAGACTAGTTTGATGTTACCCTTGTACATTTTTTCTTGAAAATCTAACAAATTATGGTGACCTAACATCTACATTGTATTTACAAATTTATTAATTATAATTTGTACTCCAACTGGCATTATCGACATGCATGTGAATTTATTGTTGTTTGTTTTACCATGTATTTTCTATAGAACTCTAAATTCACCCTTACGAGGGCATTGTATGGTTTATCTCATGCCTCTTCTCGAACTTTAGGGCATGGTTATCATTATTGGGGTTTTTCTATATATTCTATTTAGCTCTTATAGTTTTTATAGGAAAAGATAGATTAAATGAAACTATTTGAGAGATATATTACAATTATTATAATTTCATTTCCTTCCATACTATTCCTTCAAGAAATGGTTTTGTTTTGATTACTTTTTATTCTCCACCGAGCTCTCATTATTTTATTGTAATGATAATATTAGGAATTTTTTATCTTTTTAATAAATTTATTCTCCAAAGAGATTTCATATTTTGCTGTAATGATAATATATGACACAGTGAGTTTAAGCTATTCAATTTTTCTTTTGTCTTGAACTCGAAAATAACACCTCTACAGTTCAACTACTACATTCATTAATTTCATCCTTCTTTCTCTTTTTTTTTAGTAAGTTCCCTCTTGAGGTGTCCAGACCATCTGAAAATAAAAGAGGGTTTTCTTCCCAACCCTTCGTCCATGTAATTTTATTCCGCTTCAGGGTTGAGTGTTTTTTCTGGGGTTTTCTTTATTCTGGATGGAACTAACTATTTCGTCTCCCTTTACCTTCATTACAAAATTTTTCAAACTAAATCACTAAATTGTTAGATTACAGTTATACAGACCTTCCTTTATAGACAGAGGTACATTTTTCTGAACTGGAACACGCTAATCTAGAGAAAGAGGGTTTTACAGTTATCAAGAATTGAATATTTTTAAATCTAAACTCGTACAATGCTATTAATCAATTCATCATAGAATTATCACATTCTCAACTTACAACATACAGAGATTGTTTCCAGAATTAAATTACTTATAAAAATCAAAGGAACACTTAATTCTATTTCTTTTAGGTTTATAGTCCCTACTTCAAGTAAACAGGACTAGTGGTATCCTCCCAATGATGAGAGAGGCTATTATGTCCTCTCCTCCATCCATGCTCCTTTCCAGAGTAATATTTCTTACCAGTTTCTCTCTCGAGAGAGAACTCATGACCATCCTCCACTCTCTTCTCCCATTATCAGGTGTATTAGAGTTCCACTGGCTCCACCCAACTCTAGACACTCCCACCTTACAATCTTATTGTTGTCTCTTTCTCCTTTTTCACAACACCCCTTTTCCTAATCAGCGTCTTATTTTTATTCCCTGAGAAAGGTAACTATCAAATAATTGCTTATAATCTAACCAGTCTGGTAAATTGGACAGTTAACCATCAGTTTATGGACAACACTCCATAGTTAGTCTTTATAAAAATAAGAATTAAACTTGTTTTCATAATTTTATTAATATACTTATTAAGCCAATTTAACTTAAACAAGTTAAATGTATCAATTAAAATAAAATAAAATAAAAAATTCATGTGTTACATCTTCCCCCACTCGAGGTAAACACTGTCCTCGGTGTTTTACTCCATTTTAGTAAATAATTATGTATAGGCCTCTCGAATGAATCATTCATCTTCCCAAGTAGCCTACTCCGGGACAAAGTGCTTCCACCGCACTTTAACTTAGGTGATGGCTCACCTCCGGAGAATCATTTATCTCCACTCGAGAATTCACAGAGGTTTTACCAGAAAATCATCGTTTGGTTCGACCTACAACTAGCAAAGATTTGAATTAGTAAAAGTACTAATTATCTTCATAGGACTCTTAGCTTTCAATTTAATCCTACTTGAATTTTATGCCAATGTATTATGTGCTTTGGGTCATGCACATATATTTTCAACAGGGACACATGAGACACATTGTGCACCCAAAGGTGTCCTGGAAAAGCTAGCCGATAGGCCAATCGTCCCACCCTTTCCAAGATTTGGAAAGGTCCACAGAACTGCGGGGCCAACTTGGTGCAATTAGTCCACTTTAAGGCTCTCTTCTTGGGTCTAATTCTCACATAAACATGATCACCCAATTCAAATTTTCAGTAGGTCCTCTTCCTATATGCATACACTTTCTATCGATCATCGACAACTTTAGATTTTTCCGGATATTCTTCACTTCTTTTTCCAACTCATACAACATTTTAGGCCCAAGAATTAGTGTTTGTGCTCAACCTAGTGCTCTTAAATTGAGTTCATTAATTGTCAACCAGGGTTGGTAAACTGCTGAAGTGTGGTGCACTATATGTGCCTAGGTATTTGTTTCTCACTATGTTGTGTTTAGTGTTTTATGATGTTTTTGGTTTTATGGTTTTATGTTTGAAAAGGGAAAGAACTAAGTGTTGGTGAAAAGAAGCTATTGGTTATTTAAAACATAACAAATCCTAAACTATGGATGAAAAAAAACAAATGCAAAGCTTGATAATGAATTCATTGCAAGAAAATAAATCACAACATGAGCTTGAACTTATCCAATTCATTCATTAAAGGTGTGTTGGAAGAGCTTGAGAAATGGACAAGTTTAAGTGTAAATGAAGTTCTCCTAGATAAAAAATCAACTCACAATATTACAAAATGATTATTTGTAACACAGTAAGGTTTCTATTCTAGATTAACCTATGATGCTGAAGTTACCCTATTCTGCAACTTGACTTATCACTTCCAGGCCTTATTCATAAGTTTGAGATTTTCTACTTGGGAAAAAGGCTATAGGTGAGTTTGTAAAATATTTGCAGAGTGATCAAAGCCTTAAACTGATATTACTAACCCTTGTTCATGTGATGATGTATCAGTATAAATTCAGAACAAAAGTAAGTTGTAAATAATGAAGGCCGAGAGATTAATTTTGACAACTAGCACTACTTAAAATACAATTGATCACACTAGGCTAGAACATGATCTATTAATCTTAAAAGACAGTGACTACAACTTAAACTAGAATGCCATTAATATTTTCTTGAAACAAAATGAACTAAGACTGAACTAGAGTGCTTCTAATGTACTGGAAGTACAGTGAATAGAGTGAAACTAAAATGCCATTATCAAACTGGAAATGTAGTGACAGAGCTGAACTAAATGCAATCAACCTCCGCAGTGCTATAACTAAATTAACATGCAACTAGTCTATGGAATTCTACAGCCCATCTTGTTCAAGAGGAATGATATTTTGGAAGAGTTTGTAAAACAAGTATGGCTGTATTATTCAATGCAATTGAACATAAACATAAGATTAAAAGAAAATACAACTAGAATCTAAGACACCACAGTTGTTTCTTATTCATTGTTAATGATGTTTTGGAAGAGTTTGTAGGAGTAAGACCGGCTGTGAAACTTAGTGTAAACAAGCATAAATCATAAAATTCGAAAGGAAATGCAACTAAAACCTACAATACCACAGCTGTGCCTTATTCATCGTGATGATATTTTGGAAGAGTTTATAAGAGTAAGTCTAGCTATGATAATTAATGTAAATAAGCATAAATCATAAAATTCGAAAGGAAATGCAACTAAAACCTACAATACCATAGCTATGCCATATTCATTGTGATGATATTTTGGAAGAGTTTATAAGAGTAAGTCTAGCTATGATAATTAATGTAAACAAGTATGAACATAAACTTCAGAAACTTGCCTAAGCTAGAAATGAAAACGAGCCTAAAATACTTATCTAAACCGTAAAAACAAGGCTGCTCAAGTAGCAGGGGCCCTCTACCACCGGAGTAACACAAAATATACTTCAAAATTGACTCAACTCTTCCAAGAAAATGATTCTTCTTTCATTAAAGAGAAATTAATTAAAAAATAGAGTGTTTTCAGAGTTCTGAAATGTAGCAATCAAACACAAAATCTAACCTTGTCCCTCGGTTTCCCGAGCCATATTTGTAACAAGTTTACATAACTGTCTTGAGATAACCTAGGGATAATTTTCTTTCCAAATAAAAACCAAACTAGGACTCTGATGGTGGTCACGTAGTATAATTAAGGACATATGTATTGTCCTTGTCCTATTAGGAGTCTCTCTCCTAGTTTGAGTTTCCACGTACAAAACCGCCTATAGAATTCCGTTCAAAATTCGTGGAGAGAAAAAAATGATGAGGGAATGATGTGGAATATGACCATATGTGTTTTACTCTAAGATGACACCTGGAACCTACGTAGACATGAAGACAGCTACAGAATCGGCAACTAGCTACAGAATGTCTGTATTCTGTAGCTAGATCTAGTCCAAAAAGTACTACAATGACAAAATCATAAAATCATAGCAAGTTAGTCATGATATATATTCTTAAAGCAATTTTAACTAATTCTACTGATCATTTGAGCCTGTGATTAATAATGGACAAATGAAATAGAGTGGAATGTGGTGGAAGAAAGAACATCTTTGGAGCTCAACATACCCCCACTGCTAGGTTCTTGCATGTCCTCATGCAACTATTCCATGAACTATGAGACCTTTGCAAGGACATCCAACCCTCTTCTTCTACTTTGCCTGGCAGTCAAAGGCCTTCTGGGCTTCCTTATGACTAACTTGAATCTCAAATTTGTGAGTGCCCTTGTTAAATTTTTATTTCTCTTCTTCAATCTTTCACTGGCCTTGTGTAACTTTTGCATTTGTAGAGACAGAGTTGAATTCATATCAGTTTTAAGTTTAACTTGCTCTCTTAGAATTTCATTCTCATTCTTGATATGTTTGTTGAGTATTTCTAACTCATATTTATCTCTCCTTAGGATATCAACTACAGATTTTGGTGGACTAGGAGTTCTGTCTCTACTTTCTGAAGATCTTTTCTCTAATGTCTCAACATAGTTGTAAATTTCTTGCTGTGCAAGGTCTATTTCAGGAGCTCCTTCATCAAAATCCTCCCCAGTAGGTGTTTCTTCATCCTCTATGTTTATGAATCCAGTTTGTTTAACCATTTTTTTCTTTAGTATCCCTCTAAGTCTGTGACTCCTTCTCGGTTGAGATGGCCCTTCTCCTTTCTCTCTGGAAAATTTTCTTATTATCCTCTCTTTCTTAAGCTGCTTCTTAATCTGAGTCAATTTCTCAAAAATAATTTCTTCACTGCCTTCTTGTATTGTTTTACCAGTTTCAATTTTGGAGGTTTTCCATTTTCTGCTTCTTTTTGTAGGTTTGTCTTCAGGTGGAGGTTCCTTGGGTTCTTCAAAGTGATTTCTCACTAAGAAATCTTCCCAATTATCTCTCATTTTGCTCAAATGATGTTCAATAAAAATTTTGACTAAACCATGGTGGTATAAGGTTGTTTCCAGAAATTGAATTCTCTTTTTAACACTTGAGGCCATTTTCTTTAAACTATGAAGCAAGAAAAATGGAAAAATGAGTTCTTCTAGGAAATGCATTATCAACCGAATATGATAGACATAGAAAGTACCATATCTTCCTTCAAAAGTGATGAATTTTTGCAAGATAAGCAGCATGTTCCTCCATTTGTTCTTTAGTGTAGAGCTAGGGATAACCTTTTTAAAAATGGTAACATCCATACCTGGTGACTTGAGTATCTGCTTCCATGCTTCGTTATGAAATTCTCTATTCTTGAACCACCTTTCTCCTTGTTCTGCAATGGAAGCTTTTGTAATGGTGAATTTGATATCTCCTATCTCAACCTCAGACCCATTGAAGGATCTTGCAAACGTTTTGGTCACCTCTTTGTGAAACTCACTGAATTTTTCAAAGAATTGCAACCACCCTGCTTGCTGCAACATTTCTCTTACTTGAGGATAACCCTCCAAGTACTTAGTTCCAACTGGTTCTGTCCTCACTATGAGACCCATCACTTCTCTTTCCAACCTTCAAATTGTTGCTCCTCTGTTCACGGTGACAATGGTTGTTACAGGGATGTTTTTTCCCCACAGAAGTTTCCTCTGTTTTACAGACTGAAATGGTTAAGATTTGGCTACGGGAAAGAATGATATGGAGTGATTGCGGAATGAATATAATGAGGTGAGGACGATGTATATGAGTTTGAAATATATCACATAAGAAAAGACCGCGGAGATATTTTGTAACGAATTCAAAATCATCATTAAATGCTTTGGCCTAGTGATGTGACTAATCCAATCACTTCAGCACTTTAACCGGTTAGATTTTTAAATGATGATTGGATATGGGATTTGAAATGGTAGAATAGAAGGAGTTTTATCCAAAGTTTCTACGGGAGGTTTGTTAGGCATGATCAACAAAATTAATTAAAACAACTTTTTGAATTATTCATAACTTAACTATACTAAAATATTTCATGATATGTCATTATAATCAGAACTATTACCTTTGCCTTTCATCTGATTTTTTTTTTTTTGTGTGTTCTTCATATGCTTTGTTCTCTCCTGAAAATCATTAATTTTTTATTCTTCATAACCTTCTTGATTTTGCTTGTTGTCCTGGATATGCAGGATCATTTTATTGTAGATTAGGTGATTAATAGATAGTGCCTTCAGGATATCTAGCTGCAGAATGTCTATCTGGTTGCATAATGTCTGACTGGCTACAGAATGTCTGATTGATTGCAGAATGTACCTGTAGAGAACTTGAAACATGAAATGGAATGGTTTGGAGCATAAGTGGAATGTTGTATGGAATGAGTGAATATGGATAATGAAATATGATGTAATGGAATATGAATGAAGTAAATAATGGAGTGGAATGGATCACAACTTATGAAATGGAGTGAAGTATGAGAAGTGGCCTGCAATTCATGATATGTATTATTCAATTGTAGAAAGACATCAAACTTTAAAAATATGGAATGGAAATGAGGTGGACCATGGAGTGAAATGAATGAAGTGTGGATGAATGAAATGAAATGGAACATAAGTGAAATGGATCTGCACTTATGATTTTGTAACAACTGCTTGCAGAAAAACAAATTTGAAAAGCTAAAGTGTCAGAAAGATTCTGATTTTCACTCTACATTTTCTGTATAAACATGCTAATCAGTGATTAGTTTTCATGTGTATACTTTATTTATTTATTTATTTATTTTATTTTTATTTTTTATTTTTATTTTTTTATTTTTTTTTCAAGGAAATGATTTCAGAAAATTCAATTAAGTTGATGAAGAAGAAAGATTCTTCTTCATTAACTTCACATCACTGTTTTCCTGGAACTTCTTGACAAATTCTTCTCTTGAAAGTGGCTTATGATACAACTTCAATCTATGACCATTCACAAGAAAAGTGACCTCTTCTTCATCTATTGTCCTCATTTTTATTGCTTCATTGTAAAAAAAAATCACAATTTCATATGGCCCAAGCCAATGTGTTTGGAATTTACCTTGAAAATCTTTGAACTTTGAATCAAACAAGAGAGCCCAGTCACCTTCTTTGAACTTCTTTTCTTTGATGTACTTATCATGCCATCTAGTCCTTTGATGTTGGACTATACTTTTTTTCTGAACTGCATCTTGTCTGATCTCATCCAATTCATTAATCTGCTCCAATCTATGCTTTTGTGCCTCTGTTAGATCAAGTGCTAACTGAACTGCCATTTTGAAAGTTGGAATCTGGAACTCTATGGGAAACAAAACTTGCTTTCCATAGATAAGTTCATAAGGAGTATGACCTGTTGTGCTTCTCCATGTAGTTCTGTAGGCCCATAAGGCTTCAGGAAGCCTATCTGCCCAATCTCTTCTATGTAAATGAATAGTCTTTGTTAGGATCCCTTCAATGACCTTATTAGTAGATTCCACTTGACCATTTGCTTGTGGATGATAGGGAGTAGATTTTTTGTGTCTGATTTTGTACCTCTCAATCATTTGTTCCACTAGCTACAGTGCTAAATTAAATATGATAACAGTTTTATAGGTTTTCAAACAAAATTAAAAATATCACTCAAAGAAAAATTATTGTGGTCTTTGGCAGTAATGGCTTGGCCTCTACCCATTCTGTAAGTGGCATATAATCGATAAAAATTGTATGAATTTCCTGTCTGACGTGTGATGAATTTCATATTCTATAATCCAAGCCATTTTTCAAAAGGTTCAATATGTACCGGAGAGTTTGCAATGGCATCTCACACCGAAGGAGAAGTTTCCCTGCCTTTGCTTGGCATCTGTCACACCTTTTGACATACTCTTTAGCATCTTTAAAAGGGATGGCCAATAATATCCTAAATGAAGGATCTTATAAGCTGTTCTTTTATCAGCAAAGTGTCCGCCACAAGGTTCATCATGACATGCCTTGAGGATCTCAGGCATCTCATCTTCCCGAACACATCTCCTAATGATAAAATCTGGACCTGTTTTGTATAACTCATTAGCAACCCATGAATATTTTGCATTGTCATAAATGATCTTTCTTTTGTCTCTTGCATTCATTATTGAAGGAAATTTCCCTGAAACTAAATAATTAGCAATGTCAGCAAACCAAGGAGTTTGGGTAGAAATTGCAAAAAGATATTCATCAAGAAATTGATCTTCAACTGGAGTGTCATCTTTGATGTTTTGGAGTCTAGATAGGAAATCAGCTACTGTGTTTTGTTTTCCAAGCCTATCTAGAATGGTAATGTTGAATTCTTGTAAAAGCAATAACCATCTTATGACTCTGCCATTAGTAATTGATTTTTTCATTAAATATCTAATTGCAGAGTGATCTGTGTGAACAAAAGTTTCATAGCCTGTTATATAGTGTCTGAATTTGTTTATGGCATGAACAACGACTAAAAACTCTTTTTCAGTTACAGTATATTTTAACTCTGAAGGAGTCAAGTTTTTACTGGTATAGTAGATGGCATAAGGAATCAAGTCTTTTTGTCCCAATACTGCTCCTAGAGCTGTATCTGAGGCATCTGTTGAAATATGAAAAGGTAACTTCCAGTTAGGTCCCCTTAAAATAGGTGCTTCAGAAATTTTTGTTTTTAGGGTCTCAAAGGCTAACTGGAAATCAGAATTCCAATTGAATTCATAGTCTTTGGTAAGTAATTTGAAGAGTGGAGATGCTATCTTAGTGAAGTTTTCTATAAATCTTCGATAATACCCTGTAAATCTAAGAAAACTCCTAACATCTTTTTGACAACTTGGAATAGATAAGTTAGAGATGACTTCAACTTTTGACTCATCAACTCTAATCCCATCCCCTGAAATGTGATGTCCTAAAACAATTCCTTCAGTAAACATAATAAAACACTTCTCATGACTAAGTGAAAGATTTGCTTCTTTACATCTTTTCAAAACTTTTTCCAAGTTTGCTAAGGCTTCTTCAAATGTGTTTCCATAAACTGTGAAATCATCCATATATACCTCTACACAATCATGTATTAGATCTGAAAATATCGCTAATACTTCCCTTTGAAATGTTGTAGATGCATTGCATAATCCAAATGGCAATACTCGGTAAGCATAGGTACCCCAACGACAGGTAAATGTGGTTTTGTCTTGATGATAAAGTGCTACTTGAATTTGATTATAACCACTAAACCCATCTAAAAATGAGAAGTATTTTTTTCTAGCTAAGGTATCTAACACCTGATCTATGAAAGGTAGGGGAAAATGATCTTTAAGAGTAGATTTGTTTAATTCTTGGTAGTCAATACATACCCTCCATTTACCATTTTTCTTTGGCACAATTACCAAAGGAGAAACCCACTGACTATCTGAAATAAGATAGATAAAGTTGACATTCAACAATTTCTGCAATTCTTCTTTAACAATCTCCCTAAGATTTGGATTCATCCGTCTTTGAGGTTGTCTGATTGGTTTACAATTTTCCTCTATGTAGACGTGATGAGTGTAAGTCTTGGGGCTTATCCCTTTCATATCAGCGTACTCCCATGCATATGCAGAAGAATGTCTCTGTAAGACCTTGACTAAATCTTCTTGTTGAGATTTCTCTAGGTTCTTGTTTATGTTTAAAGTTTTTCTTGGAAATATCTCACTTGTAGAGCTGCCAAATTTATCCATAGAATAAAGAGACATCTGTCTTGATGACAAAAACTCAATGTTGGATTCTTCTTGAAATTTTTCATGTTTGTATTTCGAAGAGGATTCAAAGTTTTCTAAAGTATTCAGAATTTGACTATCTTCACTAATTTCTGAAATTGTGAAGAGAGGTTGTAACTCTTCTTCATCCTCTATCCATTGAGTATCATCTAAATCTGTAATTGTCCTTGCTGGAGGATAAAAAGTGAATTTCCTAGTTGAACTACCATTAGAGATGTACATATCACCGGATCTACAACTAATGAAAGCATCAGCTATAGCTAACCAAGGTCTTCCTAATATAATAGGATGCCCTCCTAGATTATTCTTAGGAGTTAGAATCATGAAATCCACAGGGTACTCCCAAGAATCTAGGGACACTAGAATGTATTCTATTACCCCATCAGGTTTGATCACAGATCTATCTGCTAATTGTAATGATTTGGGTGTAAAAAGAAGATTATGAAGTTTCAGTTTATCCATGATTTATCTACTCATGATATTGATTACTGCTCCTAAATCAATGAGTGTGTTTTGGATCTCAATTCCATTGATGTGAATTTTAACAACTGGATTTCCTGGGTCTAGATACTTTGGAATAGCAATATTACCCATCATAATGTCTGCTATTTTTCCTGCCAGTTGAATTTTCTTTGTCTCTCTTATTCTTTTTCTTGTTTCCTTCATGCTCAACTCCTTTATTGTCTTTACTAAAATTGGAATTTCCTTGATAGCTTGTAATAATGGAATCTTAATGCAAACATTTCTCAGCTCATCTAGGAAATCATAATTAGGCACCATAATTTGTTTTTCTACACCCCTATCAATTTGTAATCTTTCTGGAAAGGGAGGTGTAGAAGTGGATGTTGATGGCTGCTCTAATACAGGAGTTGAAATTATTGGTTCTTTTTGTTTTGGTTTTTCAAGGTTTGGGTCCTGAAAAGATGTGTCTTCTTCAAGACTTTTATTTTCCCGTAGAGAATCTTCCTCAAAGTTGTCTTGTTCTTGTATGATCACAGAAGGTTTCCTCTTTTCAAATATTCTTTCAGACCTAAGTTGAACATCACTAAGGTCTATAGGAGTAATTAAATAAATTGGAAACTGTTGTCCTTCTATCATATATGTATTCTAAGGATTTTTATTGTTGGGGTTTGGTATGGGTTGAGCAGGCAACTGATTTGATTTCTGAGGAAATGGTAATGGAAGTGGTTGATTTTGATGTTGTGGGTTCTGAGGATTCTGTTGAGAATTTTGTTAAGGACTTTGAGGAGAAAAATGTGGGTATGGTGGATAGGATGGTGGATACTGATAGTATTGAGAGTATCTTCCATAGGGATTTTGTGCTCCTTGTGCCCAAGATTGAGATTGATTTTGAAATTGGGGCCAAGGTTGTTGCCAAGAATTCCAATTTGGTGGAGGTTGGTTATACATTTGATCATGGAATCCTTGTGTTTGAGGTCCTTTCCAAGGCCTTCTAGAGACAAAATTGAGAGATTCTGTGGAATTTGTAGGAGTTTCCTCTTGAAAGATAGATTTAAGACCAGGAAGTGAAGGAAAACTCTTAGTCTCATGTTTTTATAAACAAATTACACAAGTATCTACAAATTTTTCATCCAAAGGACATTCTCTCAAGGCATGCTTCCTTCTACGTTTGGGACAAAAGATTGCTAAGGCATCAGATTCAGCTTTTTGCTTGTTTTGTAACTTAAGGGTGTCTATTTGTTCACTAAGACTCCCTAAGATGCCAGATTTGAATTCATCAAGCATATGCCCTATCTCTGCCCTACTTACTGTCCCAGAAGCAGACTTACTTGCCCTTGCAAGAGCAGGGTCTCTTGGACCTTTTACAGTTTTGGATTTCCCTCTTGAAAGGTTGATACATAACTCAAATATTTTAGGTAATGTGAGCTAAGATATATTGTCTTTTCCCATCATGTTAAGGATATCCAACCATTCATCCCTAATTGTCTTCAACAAGAGAGCTTTTAAGGTGTCTTGATCTAAGTTCTCCATTTTTGATCTTTTGATGTTGTAATGAAATCTCTCCAACAAATCTTCCAGGTTTTCATCTTCTTTTTGTATCATCTTAAACACTTCCTCCTTATGATTGACTGGCATACAATAATCCAAATACCTCTCTAGAAATGCTTGTTTCATGTCTTCCCATGTCCTAATAGAACTATTCATCAAACTCATAAATCGCTTCAATGCTACTCCTTTCAATGTTGAAGGAAATAGTTTAAGTTTTTGAGAATCTTGTAAGTAGTCATAAGTTCTACATAGGACTTGAAATTCAAATAGGAAGGTTTCAGGATCTTCAGTTTTAATTCCATAGAAGTTTGGAAGGACATAGGGTGAAATTTTTTTCATAGTTGTATTGGTTTCTTCATCTACTATAGGAAACCCAAAAGAGTTCCCATTTCTCTTCTAACTCTTCCTCTACTTCCTTCTCCTTATGCACCTCTACCTCCTTCTCTTCTACCTCTACCTCTACCCCCTCCAAATAATGTGTGTTCTCCATTAAAGACTCCTCCCCCCCTTCCTCTGCCAAGTTGATTCTTCTGTGGAAGTGGAAAAGTTTGTATCTCTAGTAGGGGTCCTTGAATCTTCTCCTAAGACAGGTTTAGTGGATGAAGTGGAAGGTCTTTCTAATGGTATATCTGATCTTAAGTCTTCTGGAAGTCTAGGATCAGTAAAGGATGGAATGTAGGTCTGATTTGGAGGTGTACTGGCTCTTGGTCTAGGTGAAACAAGTGGTGTTATAGGAATCAAACTTCTGTTTCTTATGAATCTACCCCTTGAGTCTCTCTCTCTATGCATATCATTGTTTTCGGAAGTTATGAAACAAGGCTACCTAGTTACACTTCCCCGGCAATGGCACAAAAATGTTTGTGCTCAACCTAGTGCTCCTAAATGGAGTTCATTAATTGTCAACCAGGGTTGGTAAACTGCTGAAGTGTGGTGCACTATATGTGCCTAGGTATTTTTTTCTCACTACGGTGTGTTTAGTGTTTTATGATGTTTTTGGTTTTATGGTTTTATGTTTGAAAAGGGAAAGAACTAAGTGCTGGTGAAAAGAAGCTATTGGTTATTTAAAACAGAACAAAGCCTAAACTATGGATGAAAAACAGCAAATGCAAAGCTTGATAATGACTTCATTGGAAGAAAATAAATCACAACATGAGCTTGAACTTATCCAATTCATTCATTAAAGGTGTGTTGGAAGAGCTTGAGAAATGGTCAAGTTTAAGTGTAAATGAAGTTCTCCTAGATAAAAAATCAACTCACAATATTACAAAATGATTATTTGTAACACAGTAAGGTTTCTATTCTAGATTAACCTATGATGCTGAAGTTACCCTATTCTGCAACTTGACTTATCACTTCTAGGCCTTACTCATAATTTTGAGATTTTCTACTTGCGAAAAAGTCTATAGGTGAGTTTGTAAAAGATTTGCAGAGTGATCAAAGCCTTAAACTAATATTACTGACTCGTGTTCATGTGATGATGTATCAATATAAATTCATAACAAAAGTAAGTTGTAAATAATGAAGGCCGAGAGATTAATTTTGACAACTAGCACCACTTAAAATACAATGGATCACACTAGGCTAGAACATGATCTATTAATCTTAAAAGATAGTGAATACAACTTAAACTAGAACGCCATTAATCTTTTCTTGAAACAAAATTAACTGAGACTAAACTAGAGTGCTTCTAATCTATTGGAAGTACAGTGAACAGAGTTAAACTAAAATGCCATTATCAAACTGGAAATGTAGTGATAGAGCTAAACTAAATGCAATCAACCTTCGGAGTGCTATAACTAAATTAACATGCAACTAGTCTATGGAGTTCTACAGCCCATCTCGTTCAATAGGAATGATATTTTGGAAGAGTTTGTAAAACAATCTGGCTGTATTATTCAATGCAATTGAACATAAACATAAGATTAAAAGCAAATACAACTATAATCTAAGACACCACAGCTATTTTTTATTCATTGTTAATGATGTTTTGGAAGAGTTTGTAGGAGTAAGACCGTCTGTGACACTTAGTGTAAACAAGCATAAATCATAAAATTTGAAAGGAAATGCACTTAAAACCTACAATACCATGGCTATGCTTTATTCATCGTGATGATATTTTGGAAGAGTTTATAAGAGTAAGTCTAGCTGTGATAATTAATGTAAACAAGCATAAATCATAAAATTCGAAAGGAAATGCAACTAAAACCTACAATACCACAGCTATGCCTTATTCATCGTGATGATATTTTGGAAGAGTTTATAAGAGTAAGTCTAGTTGTGATAATTAATGTAAACAAGTATGAACATAAACTTCAAAAACTTTCCTAAGCTAGAAATGAAAACGAGACTAAAATACTTATCTAAACCGTATAAACAAGGTTGCTCAGGTAGCAGGGGCCCTCTACCACTGGAGTAGCACGAAATCTACTTCAAAATTGACTCAATGCTTTCAAGGAAATGATGCTTCTTTCATTAAAGAGAAATTACTTCAAAAACAAAGTGTTTTCGGACTTCTGAAATATAGATATCAAACACAAAATCTAACCTTGTCCCTCGGTTTCCCGAGCCATATTTGTAACAAGTTTACATAACTGTCTTGAGATAACCTAGGGATAATTGTCTTTCCAAATAAAAACCAAAATAGGACTCTGATGGTGGTCACGCAATATAATTAAGGACATCTGGACTCTCCTTGTCCTATTAGGAGTCTCTCTCCTAGCTTGAGTTCCCACGTACATAACCGCCTACAGAATTCCGTTCAAACTTTGTGGAGAGAAAAAAATGATAAGGGAATGATGTGGAATACGACCATATGTGTTTTCCTCTGAGATGACACCTGGAACTTGCGTAGACATGAAGACAGCTGCAGAATCGGCAACTAGCTATAGAATGTCTGCATTCTGTAGCTAGATCTAGTTCAAAAAGTACTACAATGACAAAATCTTAAAATCATAGCAAGTTAGTCATGATATATATTCTTAAAGCAATTTTAACTAATTCTACTGATCATTTGAGCCTGTGATTAATAATGGACAAAGGAAATGGAGTGGAATGTGGTGGAAGAAAGAACATCTTTGGAGCTCAACAATTAGCTTGGTCTCTGGGCTACTCCAGTTAATCGGTATCTGACATTGCCTGCCATATATTTCTTAAAAGGAAGTTATCATGAGGGATTCTTCGTATCCATTATTGTAATAAAATTATAAGAGGTGTAAATAATCTTTCCAATTCATAGGTTGTTGAATTACATACATCCACAACATGTCCTCCAAAATTTTATTCACTCGTTCCATATGACCATCTGCCTATGGATGGTACATAATATTGAATTGAATTTGTGTGCCTAGACCAGTGAACAGGGCCTTCCAAAAAGCAGAGGTGAAATTTACATCTCTGTTTGAGATAAAAATTTTCAATATGTCATGTAATCTAAAAAATTCTCTCATAAATATATGAGAATTATTTACAATTTTATAATTTGTTTGTACTAGAACAAAATGAGCTTCCTTTCTCAATCGATCGACTACCACCATTATTGAGTCATTTTGTCAATTTTTTTTGGTAGGAATGTAATAAAATTTGACAATATAACTTCCCACTTCCATTCTAGCGTGGGAATATGTTGCAACAATCCTGTTAGGTTTTGATGTTCCACCTTGACCTATTTACATTCCAAACATTTAGTCGAATATTCAGTAATAATTTTATGCATTCACGACCAAAAATAGTATTTTCTTATTACTATTAACATTTTCTAGTAACTAGGGTGTCCAAAATAAGAACTTCGATGATATTCATCTAAAATTAGTTCCTTTAAACTTCGATTAGGAATGTATATTTTCCCTCGAAATGTCAATAATTGTTCATTGTTGATCTTGTACTCTATTTTCTTTCCTTTCTCTTCTGATTGTTGCATTTTTTTCCATACAAAATGATATTCAGGATCTTGTTCCACAACCTCCTTCACTTTTTCCTAGAACTTAAATTCCACCTCATTAAAATAGAGTTCATAAACAAAGTGTAATTTTCTATTTAAAGCATCAACGACACGGTTTTATTTTCCCTTAACGTTCTGAATTTCAAAATCAAATTCACTTAAGAATGTGTTCCAGCTAGCTTGAAGAGAAATCAAGTAATTTTTTTAAAATAACTGGTCAAACTACTGTGATCCGTTTTTAATACAAATATTTTTCCCAATAGGTAGTGCTCCCATATCTTCAATGCGTGCACTACTACAGTTAGCTATAGATCATATGTGAAATATCGTTGTTCATGATCTTTCAACTTCCTAGACTCATAATCTATAACTTTTCCATCTTGTGTCAATACATCTCCCACTCCTTTGCAAGCATCAATGAAAATTTCAAATTCCTTGTTTGTATCAGTGACCTTTAATTTAGGGTTTGTAGTTAGTAATTTTTTTAATCGCTTGAAGCTGGTTTGGCACTTGATGGTCCATTTAAACCCTCATCCTTTTCATTATAATGAGGTTATGGGAAAATAAATCTTAGAGAACCCCTCAATAAAACATCAATAATAGCCAGCCAACCCCATGAAAGATTGTATTTCTGCTACATTCTTAGGTACTCTCCATTCCATGATATTTCTTATTTTTGTAGAGTCGACTGTTATACCCTCAACAACAATAGCATGGCCTAAATATTGAAACTTCTCTTTACAAAAATCACACTTACTGAATTTGGCATAAATTTGATGTTCTCTTAACATTCTTAACACTATTTGTAAGAGTTCTTTATGCTCCTCCACATTTTTTGAGCAGATAAGTATGTCCTCAATAAATATTAAAACAAAATTATCCAAAAATGGATGAAAGATGCCATGCATTAAACTCATGAATGTTGCTGGTGGGTTGGTTAAACCAAATGGTAAAACCACAAATTGATAGTGCCCATATCAGGTATGAAAATATGTCTTATATATGCATTCATCCTTTATCCGTATTTGATGGTACCCATTTCTTAGATCTATTTTTGAAAAGACAGTTACACAATTTACATAATTGAATAGATCATATACCCATGGAAACAGGTATTTATTCTTAATAGTTAGTTTCTTAAGCTTTCTATAATCCATACACATTCACATAGTACCATCTTTCTTCTTCACGAACAGTACTGGTGCCCCCCAAGGAGACACATTAGGATAGATATATCCCTTATCTAGCAACTCCTATAATTTCATTTTCATCTCAGTTAATTCAGGTACACTCATTCGATATGGTGCACGTGATATTGGTGCTGCCCCTGGAATTAATTCGATGGTGAAATTGATGTCCCGTTTTGGAGGTAATCCTGGTATATTTTATGGAAATACATCCATAAATTCTTGTACCGCCGGTATATCCTCCATCATAGTGGTCTTATCTTTAGAATTGGAAAATACTACTTGAATACCATAAATTTGACAACCTTTTCTGATGCATTTTACCAACTGCAATGCAGTAATAGGACGTAGCTGAAGTTGTTTCTTAATCCCTTTCATTTCTTGGCATGTTCCATTTTCTGCCTTGTAATAAATGTTATTATCTTTGCAGTCTACAAGTGACGAGTGCACTTCCAGCCAATCCATTCCCAGTAAAATGTCATAAGAGCCTAAAGGTAGGATGTTCAATTCAACGTTTATGTGTTGGTTTCCAACCTCTAGGGGATAGTTGGAAACTTTAACATTAACACTCCTCTTGGCCCCTATGGAAAATTGTACCAGCTAGGGGTTTTGAAACTTCTCACTCTCAAAATCACACTTATCTACTAACCTGGGATATACATAACTTAAACTAGCACCATGATCAAACAAAATTGAAACAGTTTAGGAATACAACTTACCTTCTGGCTCAATCATGGTTGGATAATAATTTGCTTGTCGATCTTCAAGTGATGCATTAATTATTGATATATTTCCCACCACGTCCCCTACTATAGATGCCTCTTTCATGTTAGCATCAATCTCATTCTTCCCACTATGATGATAATTCTTATAGTAATGCGCTTCACTACATCCCCAACATTGTAACGGCGGTTTCTGGATCTATCCATGATCGGGTCTACTAGAAGCTTCCGTGGGTCACTCTTTATCTGGCCACCTAGTCTTTTGTTGATTTTTTCCCTGTTTTATATTTGTTGTATTTATGGCAGTATTTTTATAGTTTCCAGATCTACTGCTTCTGAAATTGGAATTATTTTTATGTATCTTATTTCACGGCCAATTCCTACTAGCTTCTCCTTTCACCTTGGACTGTTGATAGCACATACATGCCTTTCGTATCACCTCTTCCATGGCTTTTGGATTTAAAAAATCGATTATTTCCTTCTTGTGGCACATAAGCTACTCAAGAATCGTTGTAATTTTTATTTTTCGTCTCTCAGGTATGGTTCGTATCATAATAGGGAAATAAATTTTGCAAAGAATTCATTAATTTTCAGTTGTCCCAATCTCAAATCGTGAAATTCTGGAGACATTTCATTTTTTGGTTAAACATTTTTCCTTAAAATACTACTTGAATTCGTCCCAAGTCACATTCTGGTCTTCGATTCCTTGCACCTTTTTTACTTCCTCCCACCATAATATGGTTTTTTCCCATAGTTGATAAATAGGCAGGCGAGCTTTCAATTTAGTATTATATTCATAGACCTGAAAATATTTATTCATTTTAGTTATCAATTCCTCTACTACCTCTTCTGCTTCTCCGTCGAATGTAAGAGGTTTGATTTTTCGAAATTCAACTTGCAACTCCTATTTCTATTTTTACATCTCCTGCTGATCTGAGACATTTTATGACTCGACTTCATTATAATTATGGTTCTTATTACTCCACTGGGTGTGGCTACTATAGATTATCAATAATTTTTTTCTAATGTTCACCTTTTTCCTGAGTATTTATTTCGAGGTTGGGTTGAGTAGTTCCTTGATTTTGTCTATGTGAAAGAATTTTAATAATTCTTTCCTAGTATTGTACAAGCCTCTCATTATCACTTCTCACTCGAACCATCTCTTCTTGTAATTGTTGCACAATGTCCAGTAGTATACTACTCTGCCATTGTCATTCTTCAAGTAGTCTATTGGTTTGTTGATGTTGGTCCATTCTCAGTTGAACCCACATTTCTTGATTTATTTCAGGGTTAGTCTAGGGGTGTTCTTCCCCTATAGTCCTTGGAGCCCGATGTACCGAGCCTCTCCTTATTGTAATCTACAAATTTCTTCTTCTTATTTCTATGCACAATTTACACATAAATTTGTTATTTAGGTGACCGAACTAGGTCCGAGCATGTGAATGCTGCTCTTATGCCACCTGTAACGTCTACCCATAAAATGTTAGAAATATTTACCGTAAAAAAAAGTGTCTTTTAAAACCTATTTTATAACTCTCATAACATGATTTATAACTACCAAAACATTTACCTATGCATAAAGTTGTAATATATATCTACCATAACCAAGACTACAAAAACTTACATTTAATTTTAGAACCCTTGGGGCTTAATCCCCTAGGTTTGTATCCACATATGTATATAGAATATTAAAACTCCTAATCCCATGGTAACACTATTTAATAATCCATCACAATCTCTTTTAGCATATATTAAGAAGTAATTTGCGGAAAGAGATATAATATGATTGTTAATCATTATTGTAAAATAATTATTTGACTGATTATATACATTGAGTGATAGTCTTTCTATCCTACCAACTGGCCGCATCTGCAAATTCCAAGGTGAGGTTTTATTTGTATAGTCGAATTGATTATTTAAGAGATTGTTTTAATACTCGCATCACGTGGTTGGCATACACGAGGTCATCTCTGATCCTGGTAGGTGGGAATTTCTCAGCCCTTAGATATTTATCAATCTAATGGTTGAATATGGGTTGGGGGTGCTTAGGGTGTAACCCTACCCTCCAGACCCTAACCACTTTCATTTTCATTCTGCGCATGCCTAAATTTGCAACTTTTGCTTGGTTCATGCCTCTGCCGCTAGTTGTTTCATTCAGTGGAAAGATAAATACCTCCTTGCCCCCTTCTGGTCATCCAGTATTGAAACTTTCCACACACTATTATTTGCGATACACTGTTGATACTTTCTTCTCGGTACTGAGGTGCTTCACCGTTTCTTTAGAAGTGAGGTGTCTTGGTTGGGCATGCATTCTGGCTCTGTCACAGTGGCGGTGCATTATTCTATGTTCTGTGGCCTTCCATGCTTTGGAAAAGCCTCTTCGACTTTGACTAAGATGGCTCACATAAAACTTTACAGTTATACGGATTTTTAATGGAGGAATTTGCAATTATTTATTTTTGTAAACACATTTATTGACCTTGTAACTTGTTTACTCTTCTCATGGTTCATAATTCCTGATTTACATTCGCATAAGAGGTAATTTCTTGTTCAGCGTCTGCGCCTCCTTATTATTTTTATCTCGATACTCTTCTGGAACCCATAAGAAGAAATTTTATTTAATGTTCATTGTTTGTGGTTTTTGTAGGTATTGTTGTTACCAAACCCTACGTTGTATAGCCAACTAGCTTTGGTTTCATCGAGCCTAAGTTGCTACTTCTATGTTTTGTTTAGGTACCTAAATTCTCTATTGTCTATGTCGAGACGTCCTCAAACCTTTTCGAAGTGATATAGTTATAATTTGAGGGATCTGTAATGTTAATTCCTATCGAATTTCTTTAGATTTTGAATGTTATATTCTAGCCCACAGAGGCTTTCAGCGAAGGAAAATCTTGTTTAAAACTGGGTTTTATGACTCTTGGTATTAGAGGGCTAAAAACCCCATTCTCATCCTCAGAGGATAGTACATATCCTAATTATATCTTGCTGCAATTTCGATATTTTCTCGTTCCACCCTCTATAATGTTTAAATATTGTTTCGACTATATAAAATCTCTATATAGTGTATTTACAAATTTATTAATTATCGTCTCTGCTGCAACTTTCTTTATCACCATGCATGTGAGATTATCACTACTTTTTTTACCATGTATTTGATATAGAACTCTAAATTCAACCCTATGAGGGTAGTGTATCATTTATTTCATGCTTCTTACCAAAATTTACAGCATGGTTATCCTTATTGGGTTTTTTTTGTATATTCAATTTATCTCTTATAATTTTTATAGGAAACGATAGCTTAAAAGAAACTATTCAAGAGATATATTACAATTATTATAATTTCATTTCCTTCCATGCTATTCCTTTAGGAAATTGTTTTATTTTCAATACATTTTATTCTCTAAGAAGCTTTCATTCTTTTACTGTAATGATAATATATGACACATTGAGTTTAATATATTTAGTTTTTCTTTTGTATTGAAATGGAAAATAGTACCTCTATAATTTGACTACTACATTCAGCAATTTCTTCCTTTTTTTTTTAATAAGTTCCCTCCCCACGTGTCTGGACCATCTGGAAATAAGATAGGGTTTTCTTCCCAACCCTTAGTCCATGTACATTTGCTCCTCTTCAGGGCATATTGTTATGTCTAGGTTTTTCTTTACTATGTATGGACCTAACTGTTCCGTCGGTCTTTACCTTCATTACAAATTTTTTCAGACTAATTCACTAAATTGTTCGATTACATTTTTATAGACCTTCCTTTGCAGTTACAGGGGAAATTTTCCGAACTAGAATACTCTAATATGGAGCAAGAGGGTTTTACAGTTATCAAGAATTGAATATTTCTAAATCTAAACTTGTACACTAATATTAATCAATTCATCACAGAATTATCACATTCTCAACTTACAACATATAAAGATTCTTTCTAGAATTAAACTACTTACACTACAAGGAAAATACCCTCTAGGTGAGGTTATAAAGGTGGTTTTTAGTGTTATAAAATTTGCCAAAATTGTCAAAAAACCATTTCTACAACATTCGTTTATGGTTACGGAAATTCAACAAAACTAAAAAAAATTAGGCAGCTGGAGGTTATTATGGATGTTTCTTTTATCGGTGCACTACTCTGGCTTTAACGCACTGGTGTGTACATGTAGAAGGTGCCCCAAGGTGGTCGAAGGAGAATGCATGGGACTGTTAAGGTATAAAACCACACCAGGTGTAGCATTGGTGAAACAACGCACGGGGCCATTCTAATTTGTCTTGGGATTTGTACGGTACCCATAGGTCGTATCAACGCACCGATGCGTAGACATATAGAAACACACCAGTGTGTAGTATCACACAAATTCACCGAGATTTATAATTGGTATCTGTATTCGTGTGGTGGCCATAGGTCATACAATTGCACCGATGCTTATAGATACATAAATTCCCCGGTGCGCAATATCACACAAACACACAGAGATTTATAATTGGTATCAGTATTCCTGCGGTGCCCATAGGTCATATAATGGCATCGGTGTGTATAGACACATAAACGCACTGGTGCACTATACCGCACAAACGCACAGATATTTTTAATTGGTTTTGGTATTTTTGCAGTGCCCATAGGTCGCAGAAATGCACTGGTGCACTTCTGAATACAAACGCACCGGTGTACAGTCACTAAAACACACCATTTTTCATTTTCTATTTTTTAGAAACAACAAATTGTGACAGTGAAATTATTGTGATTGTTTTAAATTCATTATACATAAAAATTCGACACATCTTATAACAATATCCATATTAATTAAATTTTTATTAATGCATTTTAATGTGATGTTTCGAATAATTTGTTATATCATATCATAATTATTGTGGTTTTTAAAACTCATTATTCATCAAAATTTGACACATATATATCTTATATAAATATTATATGAATTAAATTTTTATTGTGCATTTGAGAACGAAAATGGAGAACGTAACAGCGACAATGGAGAACGAAAAAGAATAAATTAAAACACACACACACACACACACACACACATATATATATATATATATATATATATATATATATATATATATATATATATAGTGATCATCCAAACATAGTGATCATCATTATTCGCTTGAACTGTTGTCACTGCTACAACTACTTCCATGACTTGAGTTATTTTCAGGAATGTTTTGTTCATGGTGTTGATTGTTTTCTTCTTCTTCACCTTCCATCTACAAACATAAAAATAAACTATAATGAGTGTATATGCATTGGTGAGAATAATGAAAATTGCAATATTAAATAATATACGTTAATGTAAATCGAAAATAAATGACGTACCATAGCAACAATTGACTCATAAAATATACACATTCTTTCAAAACCATGTACCATGCCATCTTTCAAAATTTCATCTATTGGCGCAATTCCATACTTTGTTTCCAACAAGTTTTATACCCCATAACAAATCATATATTTAATATAATGATATTTTTTTTCTATTAATTATAGACAGAGCTAAGTAAACCAAGATCGATAGATGCTTACAAATTCCACAATTTATTTATGATATGCCAACATATACTCACAACCCATATTTAACCCAATTTCAATCAATTCGCCTCATGGTTCTTCTTGTATGTTAGTACCTGTTTGAAGAAATTCAATGATGATTTTTGTAAAACAACTTAAAAAATATAAAAATGAAATCTAGTTAAGTTGTTATATGGAAGTAACAATGACTCAAAAAATTAGATATCAACCATTTTCTTCCTTGTCATCCTATCTTATGTGCTGAATGGGTTCCATTTTCTTTTCTTTTCTTGCAAGAAAATTCTTGAAAATTAATATTTAATTATAAATTATTTTTTATTGTACCTAATGATCGAAAAATTCAATGATTACATATTAAATTTGAAGCACGTTGTTGTTTATATGGCTCCTCCTGCGATGCAATTTTGTCCATTTCTTTGACCATCTCCTTGTACACCTTTTTGGACATTCCTACTAGCATATTTATAATATCAGCTCGTTTATCTTTTGATATTTTCATAATCTTCCTGAAAATGTAACATGACAATAAAATATTTAATTTTTATATTGATATATGAAAAGTAAATATAACTAAAGTGATATTTATAAATAATTCTAGACAACCATTTAAGGGAATATTAATTTTTCATTCCTTCTATTTTTTTGTTGTATGTTTTTGCTATTAAAAGTCTAACATGTCTCATTGACCAATTCTATGGAAACTCTTCCTCTAGTTGAGATAAAATTTCGTTCTTGGAATCATTGGATTGATTTTTGTATTGTAAGTGGAAAGGATGTCTATACATTCATTCCACTATATCCCTCAAACTTTTGTAAAAGTTTTTCCCCCTTTTGTTTGCCTCTAGCACCACTCCAGATGAGCTAAGGAGAAATTCATTTTCATTTTCATGTTCTATTTTTTTTCTTTTCTTAGAACAACATTCGTTTTCTGAGTTTTCGGTCCTTGTAGAAAATTAAATAGATGTGAATTAATAGACTATTTTACACATGTTATCTTATAATTTTAATTATATCATTAATGATAATTAAAAAAAGAAACTCATATTGGATCGATAGTATTTTTTCATTCACCTGATTCATCCTTTTGCATTTTTTCCATCAAGATTTTATGCTCTTTGTTAAGTCCCTATATCAATAGTGTAGTCCCTTATTATGTTAGTGTAGCCCCACTTATTGTTATTTTTGTACCTATGTGACCCCCATATTGTTATTATTGTGCCCTTACATTATTATTGTTAGGTCGGCTAGGATTACATTGTGGCCCCACTAGGATTATATTGTGGCCCCATGGACTCCTATATATAGAAGGAGGTTTGGTTCATTTGTATCATTCAATAATTGTTCATTTATGTAATGTATTGGAGGTTTCCCCCTTGAAGTGGCTCATTTATGCGTTGATATATCTTTTCTTCTATTTTTGGAGCTGGTTACGCAACATTTGGTATCCGAGGTTTGGATTCTAGGGTTTCGCTGCTCCAAACAGGTCATTGTGGAATTTTCGCTATAAATTTTTTTCTACAAAGTTTCAGAAGCTGAAATTTTTAGGGTGCAAAGCCGGAATCCTGAGGAAGCGTGTCTAAAAATTTCAGAGCTTTGTTCACAACATTTTTGGAGATATCATCTGTGGAAGTTAGGTCTTTTTTCAGGCTCATAAACAAGCAATCGTGGAATTTGCGCCATAAATTTTTTTATATGAAGGTTCAGAATCTGAAATGCATATGGTGCGAAGCTAAAATCTTGAGGAAATTCGTCAAAAAAATTCAGATCTTGTTTCGCAATATGTTGGAGATATGATCTGTGGAAGGTAGTGCTTTTTCAGGCTCCTGAATTTCATCTCAAAGAGGTGATCGTGGGAAAAGTTCAATAACTCTCTCTCTGGGCATCAGATTTGAGTGCCGTAAAAAGTGGTCGCAAGTACACAGAATTTAGTTTCTTGGCTATCAATTTCAGAGACAAAATATGAAACAGTGACACGTGGAAAGTCGTACAAGTTCACTCTACTGAACCAATCCAGAATTGGGCCATTGTGGGATATTGGACACAACTTTGTCTTGGAAAATCCAAATCAGGTCAAACCTATGGCATTCGAAAGCTAACTCAGGGGGCTACATTGATACTAAAATTAAAATATTTAAGTTCTGCAATCACAGAGATAATCCAATTCCAATATCGAGCTCCTCAAAAGCAAGTAAAAGGTGTGCATTTTTTTTCTCGAATTGCATAAATCTTGTTTGAAAAATCAGTTTGAAGTGATTCCAGGGGCCTATTTAGCATATATTTCAGTATTGCATTCTGAAATTTCTTCTAAAAATAATTCGACACCCATTAAGCCCTAAGAAATCTATACTATGATGCATGGAGTGGAAGAATTACAGTATGAGATATCAAAATTACGGTACCAAGTGAAAAAAATTTCGATCTTACGAAGAGCAACTGAAGATGACATAGATGTTTTAAAAGAAGAAATGGAGGCTAAGTTGGATGGATTGAAGGATAAAATAATAGCTAATATGGATGATAAATTAGTGGAAGATGACATCGAGCATCAACAACAAGTTCTCCAACTCTCAAAGGATAACCTAACTTTGGTGCAGAATCTAATGAAACAACAGGAATATCAACATCACATCGAAAGAAGTTATAAAGTAGTCACAAAAGCAAGAAATAGACAAGTACGATCAATTTCAGATTATCTCAGCAAGTGGAAGAACTTTCTTGTAGAAGATTCCACATGGGAGGATGAGAATTTTATACAGAAGCATCAAGAAATAATCAAGCATTGAGGACAACACTTGTTTGAAGGAGAGGGGCATGTTAAGTCCCTATATTAATAGTGTAGTCCTTTATTATGTTAGTGTAGCCCCCCTTATTGTTATTGTTGTACCCCTGTAACCCCCATATTGTTATTATTGTGCCCTTACATTATTATTGTTAGGTCGGCTAGGATTACATTGTGGCCCCACTAGGATTATATTGTGGCCCCATAGACTCCTATATATAGAAGGAGGTTTTGTTCATTTGTGTCATCCAAGAATTGTTCATTTATGTAATGTATTGGAGGTTTCCCCCTCGAAGTGGCTCATTTCTAAGGCGTTGATATCTCTTTTCTTCTATTTTTGGAGCTGGTTACGCAACACTCTTCTGGTCCTAGATCAGAAATAATATTATCGAGCTTTGTCATGTTGTGGCTTTGCATGATACATAGCAAAACAATACATATTAGTTAAACTTACATATAGTTCAAAAATAATCATTTTGATAAAGAATTTACAAAGAACTTGACTTTTTTTCTTTTCTTGATGTGCTATCAGTATTTTTGTTGCTTCATCTCTTGTCAGTCATTTCTTTATCAATGTGAAACCTGTACCATATCATTAATTAAAATATTTATAAATAAATTGTCAAATTTTCAGGTAAAAAATAAATTTCAAGAAACTCGTGTGCCTTTCATGATGTAGGCACTGTCGTTGTTGCATGCAGGTATTAAAAACGCACCACAAAAACAGTATAATAGACCGCATGGTGCGTGGGGGTATTATAAATGCACTCCAAAAACAATGTAATAGACTGTAAGGTGCTATCCCCGTAACATGGAGCATTGGTGCCCTATTTCAGATATGGCACACTGATTTAAAAAAATTGTTTTCAAATTTTTTATTACACAGTACTTGCACGGTACACTGCATAATACAGTGCACTGGTGCACTAGCTTATGTAGGATTACACAATGGCTGAATGAATTAGGATCTGACTATGCAAGTCGTCCTGTGGTTTGGATTTCAATCTAAAATTAAAATCCCTCATTCTGAAATCACAGAAATAAGGAGAATAAAGGGAAAAAACAAAAAAATTTAAGGGTCTAGGGTAAAAGTGGATAAAACTGAAGAAAAGGTAAAAAAAATACAGAAAAAATAATCAAATTTAATCACAATATGGTTTAAAATTCTATGATATAGGGTTTGAACCACTAGAGGTTTGGTTACTGATTGTCTGAATACTTCTATTTGAACGTAGTTCGCTTCTCCATAGTGCTCTCGTGCTCTCTTGCTCCAGGTATGTCTCCTGCAAATCTCTGGCTGAAAATTTTAGCAAAATTAGTGAAATAATGAAAAATGTTTAGTATTTAAAGAATTATTTTATGAAATTTGATTTTCGAAAATATTTTTCCTCTCATTTTTCAATTTTTCACTTTTTCTTCACTTAAAGAAAATAGATTTGTGCTTTTTTTATTTTCGTTTATTCGTCACCAGTGCATCACTTAATAACACCACACCAGTGCATCCTTTTGTAACATCGAAACTAGTGCGCAGTAACTAAAATGCATCGGTGCGTTTATATGTACAGTAGCACCGATTTGCGGTTAAGGCAATGGAATTAATTTTAGGTGTGTACACCAAAATTTAGTGAACTCCAACCACAGAAATTGAGAATCAAAATTTTGTTTATTCTTGAGAATTAAAATTTGAATTAGGATTGAGAATTGGAATTGGATAAATTCTTGATGGAAATAACTATTCTTCCAATGCATTTTGTTTATTGCAGGAGGTCCCCACTGATTATGTGGAGAGAATGCAATGTGGGGCGTGTGAAGATGCAATACTACAGGGCCCAAGTGGGAAATTATGGCATGTGAACCTATGCTATGCTAAGACATGGGCAATTTTCACAAATGGTTGGGAAAGTTTCGTTTCTGAGAAGTTTATTGAAGTTGGAGATATTTTAGTTTTTAGAAATGTTGGAAATGTACATTTTTCTATGAAAATATTTGAGCCATTTCTTTTCAAAACTACACCTCTTCTTCTTTCAAAAAAAGAAACTTCAGCCTTTCCATAACCTCCAACAAGAGAAGGTGCCCTATGATTTTCTTGTTGTGTTGCAATCATGATTGCCATTAGACTAGAACTGCAGGTGTTATTATCTACTACAATCACTAGAGTTAGGATCCACGAGAGGTGGTTAGTCCATGTTGCGAAACACACAGGGAGTGTTGAACCCAATGTTCAACAATCTCCCCCCCAACGCAAGCTAGGTAAGTTTCGAACTCGAGACCTGTCGCTCTGATACCACTTGTTGGAATCACGATTGTTGTTAGACCAAAATTGCAGGCGTTAGTCTCCTCTACAATCGCTAGAATTAGAATCCACGAGAGGCAGTTAGTTCATGTCACGAAACACACGAGGAGCATTGAAACCAATGTCCAACATGCTGACCCATGATCTACTTGCTCATTTGTAATTTCCTCATCCATCTTGGCATCCAAATTTCTCTTTTCTCCTTTGTGCTTTCTATCTTGATCTTAATAAAATGTATACAATATTTATTTTACGAGAAACTGACCTTGAATGTTCTAGGAGCAATGACAATGAGTCCTTCATTCTGCATTTTTTAGCAGAAGAAGACTGATTTTCAACTAGACAATGTAGTTATTACATGTGGAGGAAATGGTTTCCCATAGAAATGAGTATAGGGTTGAGCAGAGGAAAGACATTTCAAAATTGGCTATTACATTAGCTTTTCCAATCGGAAAATGATTTGCAGGTGGAAATATGGTAGTTTTAGCTATCTATGCTTTTCTTCCCACATAAATTGTCACTGGATTTCCATTTATAATACAAACAGACTTTTTACTAGTTTCATCCATAGGACCACAACTCTAACAAGTTAGAGATGCCATTCGGGTTCAATTGAAAGTCGAAGATGTGATTTTATGTGATGTCAGCTTTGCCGGTAAAAGTTTATGTAAGCTAAATGAAGCTCAGAAAATAATCCCAGCCACTTTTAAATGAATTCTGGAGAATCTTTCCCTTCATGGGACCTACCAGCCTGATCAACAACATCAATTGATATTTCTCTGTTGTCGTTAAGGGAATGATAATCCTTCCCTTCATGGTGCCTCTTGGCTTTATCAACTGCCTCAATTGATCCTTCTTTGCCATGAACTCTGCTCTCCATTTCTCCATCATGGGGCCTCTTAACCCTATCTTCGACCTCAACTGAATGCTCTCTACCGGTCTCAACCTGTACTCCTTTTCTCCTTTTCTACTCTGTCGAGATCTATATCCGTCTGCATATGTGTAAGCGTCTTTTTCCATCCTTCTATTTGAATCACTCATTTTCTCTGCTATAAACTTCTCAACCAAAATTTCAACTCTCATCTTTTCAAACCCTCATCTCCTTAGAAAAATTCTTGCTCGTGATTCGAACCCTCCACTACTCCAATACTTCACTTTACAGAATAACCATGTTCCGGTGGGAGGGGTTTTATAGGCGCACCTGTGTGGTTTGTAAGATCAAGGTTTATGTTTTGGCATGGTGTTTTATGACGTACCGGTGCGATAGAGTTATGATGCATCGATGCATCTGAGTACTAAGACACACCGGTGCGTGTTATGATGATAAACGCACTGGACTGTATAAAGTTCTTTTTTTTGTCTATAAGATCATAATAAAATAAGGATAATTTTAAAGTACATGAATTTATTTTCATTATTTTCTAAACTTTATTATGTTACAAAAATTCATATTATTCTAGATTTATTATTTTACAACTATTTACAAATTTACAAATTTAAATATTTTAATAAAATAATTTCACATTAATACAATTAAAATTTTACAAATATTTTACATAAAACTACAATTAAAATTAGGATTAGAATTAGAATTAGAATTTTACAATTTCACATACAATTACAATTTTAATTTTACACACAATTACATTTACAATTAAAATTTTACAATTACAATCATTTCATAGTAATACAATTCAAGTTTTAGAAATATTTTACATACAATTAGAATTAGAATTAGAATTACAACTTTACAATTTGTCATATAGACAATTACAATTAAAATTACAATTACAATCATTTCACAATAAATTAAATGTTACATTTACAATTAAAATTTTACATTAAATATTTTACATATAATTACAGTTAAACTTACAATTACAAATAGAAATACAATTTTACAATTTTACATACAATTAAAATTTCAATTTCAATTACAATCATGACATAATATTTAATAAATATCATGGTCATTTAATATTAAATTAATTAATAAACATCACGATCATGATAACCATCATACAAACACCATATTTTACTAGGAAACACAATCAAACATCAAATTAACATTACATATTAACATCATCACAACACAAACATCAAATATACATCTCATGTCAAATAACTTATGCTATCACATACACATATATCTGCAAGTGTCACATTAAATGAACATATCTAACATGACCTAACAATATACACATCATGATGATCACCAAGATGTAATTTTTTTTTTTGTAAATTTCATAGGACCTGTCTATTTTCTATTTTGTAAAGAGCAAGTTGCTATACAAAAGATGCAATGTTTGGTAGCCTCAACCTGCCCGAAGGAAACCAGGTCTGTTGGCCACTTCAAAGAGTTATATGCTAACCAAAATTGGTATTGTTTCTTTCTTCTAATAACTGCTAGTAATCCCTTACTATGTCCATAAAAACTGCATATAAAACATAGAGTAAGCCTAATAGCATCAAAACACATACAAAAAAATCTTTAAAAAGAGAGTTAACCATCTGATGAATCAACTGGTGCAGGGTCTTTTGCAGTTGACCCTGGCATCTCTGCTTGTTGCAAGTTTTGTAGTTGTTGCTCCATCCATGCTAATCTTGCATTGGTTTGGATCCGCACCTTTGTCATTTCCCTCATGTCTTGTTTCATCTGGTGGAGCTTAAACAACAGGGAAGAATTTAGTTTTTTTTCCTGTGTACTCATCAGTGCTTTTGCAAGCACACATTTGATCTTTGAGTATGTTTTAACATATTGTTGAAAGAGAGAGACTCTCCCTCATGTACTAAATTAAGTACAAATGCAACATGAACATAAAA